>JBBMOC010000341.1:0-17238 GCA_037975185.1 Centropyge bicolor
GCTTGTGCCTTCTCATACGCCTCCTCGTGCTGCCTGTGCTGGCTCTCTGTGCAGATTCATTCACTGCGTTTCTCCTAAGCTATGTCCCAAAGACAAGTGGCTGTTTATCAAATACCCTGGCAAAACTAGGGAATTAATCTTAGCCCCTTATCCCTCTTGCTGAGAGAGGGAGAGAGCGAGAGAGAAAGGGGGAGGGGGGGGGGTTACGGGGGTAAAGAAGCGAAACATCCTTCAGCTTTTAATTCTGTGAATTGGATTAATGCAAAACTGTGTGGGAGGCAGCAGACGTGCATGTGCCTGTGAGCGTGTGTGTGTGTGTGTGTGTGTGTGTGTGTGTGTGTATGTGTGTGTGTGTGTGTGTGCTCACATGTGTGTGTGTGTGTATGTGTGTGTGTGTGTGTGTGTGTGTGTGTGTGTGTGCTCGCATGGGTGTGTGTGTGTGTGTGTGTGCTCGCATGTGTGTGTGTGTGTGTGCTCGCATGGGTGTGTGTGTGTGTGTGTGTGTGTGTGTGTGTGTGTGGACGAACATGGTTGCATCATATTGGACCAGCCGCTGTTTAATATCAACAACCCATTCTGAGTTTCCCCTCTCCCCTTTTGTCCTCCTCCTCCTCCTCCTCCTCCTTCCTCTTCCTCTCTTCATCTCTCATTGAGCATTTGGCCTGTTTTCAAACGGCTGCAGGCCCCGATGAAATTAGACTGAGTGCAGTGTAATGAAGAGCATGCCAGGGAGAGCTATGATATTAAATGTCACACAAACACACACCCGGGCGCGCACACACATTCGGCATACTCACACACACACACACACACACACGAGTCGCCACGCTCACAAAGAGCTACATAGGAACACTGACAGGACTCATGGAAGTTTTGGGAGGATGACAGAAGCTTGTTTGTGCATTCACTGTGTTTCCCGCTGATTGTACAAGAGAGGCTGCGCTCCTAAACACTCGCTCCATTAAACTGATTGACTAAGAGAATCCAGGTGAAAGCCCTGATCCAGTATTGATTTCACCACTTAAATCCACATCAAATCCAAATTGCTAGTTGAATTAAAGTCAAGGTTGATGAAGATGAACAGCTGGAGGAAGGTTCATAATGAATTCCCAAGCACTAAAACAACTGAAACATGATTTTGCTGCAAAATGGGTAAACTTAGTGTCAGGAAGGTGTTTTGAATTCTCAAAGGAGCTGAACATGAATGCTGTATGATCCAAGTCAGGATTTGCTGATCTTGCAAAATAACAACTTGGGGGGGGGGGGGACAGACACAGAAGAGAGCGGACACAGATTGGGCAGAATGAAGTAATAGAATTGAAAGCAGGCTGAATGGTAGAAAGTGCTCAATGAGGGAGAAATTCCGAAATGGAAAATGAGAAGCGGGCTTACGGGAAAGATAAATGAGGAGGACGGCGAAGCAAGCAGACGGACACGCAGAAGGAAATTTTAGGTAGATGGAGAAGATTGCGAGAGGGAAGCAGAGGGGAGAGAAGTGGCAGAGATGGATAGAGAGCACGGCGCTCAAAGGCAGAGGTTGGCTTAAAGGTTAGAGGGAAAGAGACGAGCGAGAAGGAGAGGGGGTGGAAGAGATGACAGAGGGAGGAGGAGGAGGAGGAGGGGGGGGCAGAATAAGAGAGAAAGAGAGGGAGAGAATGATGGATGGATAGAAGGTGGTGAAATGGAGAGGTGGGCTTAGTGGTGATGGATGACGCCGCAGCCTGCAGGCCCGGTGCGTCTCCCTGTGTCCCCACGGAGCCCAGCATGTGTGTGTGTGTGTGTGTGTGTGTGTGTGTGTGGTCAATCTAAATCACATACAGTACACAGTGTGCACATGTGTGTTTGCACCGACTTTTCACGTGAGCTGAGGTGGTCACTGAATAGTAAAGGTCATGTGGTCTAAGTGGTCTTTCTACAGCCGTCTGTGTTGTGCCGGCTCGACCTGTCTCTGTGTGACAGCTCTATGAAGTCTGATGCCGCTGAGGTCACTGCTCAGGGAGCCAAATGGAGATCCTCTGGGTCCTGCATTTACACTCGACGTCTGCACTCACCTGCGCAGGTTGAAGCAGCCAGAAGGATATAACAGATAGATACAGACAGACTACAGGCTTTTGGTAGACTTGTTAGTCAGCTGGGCAAATTGTACTTTTTTTTTTTTTGAAATTTTTTATTTTAATTGAAACTGTTTATTTTAATTGAAAAGCAAATTATTACAATTCCAAAGAATAATTTGTTTATATAATCTGCAACTTTGCTGCTTTTACAATGTTTTTGAAATCACTAAAATGCAAAAAAGAAAAAAGAAAAAGAACAACAGAACAGGGGAGCCCGCTAATAATGGTCATTTTTCACTTTGAAGAAATAATGGAGATAAAAGTGGATGAAGAGAGCTGTATCTAGTTACAGGTGAAATCAAGTAAAGTCACATCTTATTGGTTTTACATACTCAGTCCATTTGGACCAGATCTGGTAAAACTTCTCTTTGAGTATTTTCAGGGAAGATGTCAACCTTTCCATAATGTACACCTCATGTATAATGTCAATCCATTCTTCAATAGTGGGAGGTTCAGCTTTTAACCATTTTCTCGTAATGTTTTTTTTGCTTGTTGCCAATAGTATACCAAGTAGCATCTTGTCATTAACACTCCAATTTTCAAACAATATATCACCCAAATACATAGCTTCACATGGAGGCAAATTGTACTTTAAGAGGCTAATCTATGGATCAGTGCACAGCAGAAGAGCATTTGCAAATCTCTTAAGCAAAGGGAATTTTAAAAAAGGACTTCACAGCTAGCCACTCTGTAAGGCTTTTTTTTTTTTAGGTGTAGCTAAATTTATATGGAAATACATCTTGTAGTTATAATGCATTATAAAGAGTTTTAATATATGACAACTATGGTAATTATAATACCCTTTGATCTTATAAGCCATTCTAAAATGCTCTATAATGTGTTATGCTCATTGTTATAAAGCCTTATGATGATTTATGAGTGTTTATATTGATAGTTGCCAAAAGTTATAATGTATTATAATACCTGACCTTATAAGTGATGATAAAATGCTTTATAGTGTGTTATGATTATTGCTATAAAGCATTATGATCATTTATGAGTGTTTATAACTATAGTTATACAGTGCTATAATGTCATTATAACACATTATAAATACATTTATAATGCGTTATAGAGATAGGCGTCAAATAAAGTGTTACCAGATATTTAACTGTCAACCTCGTGCTGACGACACAGGAAAGGTCAAAGGATCATCAAGACTGAAATGTAATTAATGGAGAAAAAGCTCAAATGTAAAAACATTAATTGTGAAAGAAACAAAGCAAACAAAGATTTGATGCAAGCCAATGCCCCTCCAAAATATGTGACATTACACTTTTTTATTAAAGCTCGTGCAAACATAAACAGATTTTTAAAAACAGATTTAGAGCTTATTCATTTGGACTGTTTCACTTTCTTGCAGAGAGTTAGATGTGATGATCAATAACACTCTGGTGTCTGCACTTTAAATGTAAGGCTGGAGCTAGTTAAATTGGATTAGCATTAAAAAAGCACACCAAAACATAAAACTTTGGTTTTATGGAGTATTATATGTGGGAGGCCCTGTCTTCATGAAGTCTTGTGGTCACTGAGAGGAAGAGAAGGAATAAGCATTATGAAACTCTCCAATACACAATTTGCTTTCCACTTTCTATAATACAGTTCAATTATTATGATTTTTTAAGTTAACACGTTTTTGCAAATATCTCTTTTTACCACTAGTGATATCATAACACTTAATAACAGTTAGGTATGCAGCCAGTGAACATAATGGAAGCACTATGAAACGAAAGACAACTGCTGATACGATTGAAGTGTTCATCTAAAATTATTGAATATATAAAAACAAGTGTGACACAGAAGAATTTATGTGTGTGTGTGTGTGTGTGTGAAAGAGGTGTGTTGACAGTACAAATGACAACATAATATCTTGTCACCTAAAGAGTACAAGCAGGGGAACAAGTGCAGAGCAGAGGCAGTGAACGTACAGCCGACGAGTGTTCAAAGAGTCGAGAGGAGGAGGGAGGAGAGAGGGGGAGGGGAGGTAAAGATGACAGTGACATTAAAATGATAATGCAGTTTCAGAGGGAAAATTCAGCTCAGCGTGATCAATAATTTAACTCCATCTCATATTTGTCTTGTTAAGTTTCCATTTCCTCTGAACATTTTTAATGTCAAAGTATAGGAATAGTCAGCATTAAGTGATATAGAGTAGAAAACATTCTGTCACATGATGACAGAGCAAGCTCCATTTGCTGATAAAGGATGTGGGATCATGGGTTGAAAGCTCTATTGCGAGTGAGTGGACCAAGCTTTTAAAACCTTTAACTACAGACATGTCACCAAGGTCAAAACTGAAGCTCTACTTTACATACATTTGCCCTGTTTTATATGTGCTTTTAAACTCTAAATCTCCAACTCAAATAGCTGACTGTGGGTGTTTCTTCTTTCAGCTTTCTGATTTTCCCTCTTTTAACCAATCACGCTGTCGCTGTCAGCGTTTAAATGTATTCTTTTCTGGGCAGCTGTCAGCTGTCATCTCAGTGGCCGATTGAAGTGTCCCACCCCTCCAGTGCTCATCAGAGCCCAGACTGTAATACAGCTGAAGCTCCAGCCCAGGACGTCCCTCAGGAATCCTGCTGCTGGTCATGTCTATTCAATTCTTCTTCTACCACCACCGGAGTTTAAACTCAAGCGGCAACCTCCGGCGCTGAAAAATGAAGCCAATGCAGAAGTGCAAAAAGGCTGCAGTTCCTCAAATAACCACTAGAGCAGGCTGCAGAAGGGAGTCAATTACATTTGAGCCCCATGTTAAAATGTCCGATTTTACGACAGAAAAAAACATATTTACAGCCTGGTTCAAAACATGGCTCTAGTCTCATAAGCTGTTCTTCTACTTCTACTCTTCTACTACGAATTTTTTTATAAGGCGTTGGTTTAAAATATACAGCATACATCATTATGCACAATTCATAGCTGTCAATCTAAGTGGCGCCACTTTGATTGACAACTAGCCACTGACGGTCGACTGAGATCGTCGTCGGGTTAGCCGGCTAGCAACGATATTTAGCATTCAACCTAGCTGGTTAGCCGTAGCTAGTTTGATTATTTCCAATAAAGCGGCTTTTTTCAGCCAATAGCGTTCATTCGACCCGCCTCAGCTCCGCCCTCGCTCCACCTCTTTGTCCATATTTGGAGTAACCGGAGGTAGGCTACCAAGATGGCTACGCACTACGATTTGCTTCATTTTTGCTCTTCAGAAACCTATGGGTGACGTCACGGACACTACGTCCATATTTTATACAGTCTATGGTCTCATGTCAAGTATACCTGCTTTTGCTTCCACGTTGTCTTGTTCTTTTTCTACCTCGTTTTTCCTCAGCGTTGCTCGAGTGACTTTAAGTTCATTACTTTGTTTATTTGATACTTGTTTTCCTCAGCAGAGTGATTTTTCATTTTCTCACGTTTTGACTTACCTCGTTGGAGTGATTTTGAGTTCTGCACTTTGTTTAATAAAGACTTTTATTTTGAACTTTTTTGCATCCGCATCCTGCTTTTGGGTTCAAAACCAGTCTGAGCCTTGTCAGTACTGTCTGGTCGGAGCTCTCTGGTGTGCCCTCTAGTAGAAAGTATGTGAACAATTATACTCTTGACACAGACGATTGCCTACATCAAAATGTGGTCAAAAAGCTAGTGTACCTCTGGATTTAATGGGACCAACTGACAATTTTGGGACTATAATTTGACTGGTGCGATATATGACGGCACTAAAAATAGTTTGTCTAAAAACAGTTGCTGATGTAACGTGAAATCTGTTGTTTAGTGGTTATCACTGTTCATGTTGATTGCTTGTTGAAAAAAGAGGTAAAACTATACAGGGTTGTGATGTGCTGTTGCCAACTTTGACCCTCAAATGTCAGACAACTGCTGCAATGGAGAACGTACACAGACGATTGAATGTTAAATGATTGTATCCTCTTTGGTAAAATTGAACTGCAGTATCGTCAAACTTTATTTTTCCTTAAATAAAAAGTGAGGAGAATTCATATTTCAGTCAGACTTTAATCAACCAAGATCAGCACAGATGGAAGTGAGTAGTGTGACTTCCTCAAAACAAAGAGGTGTGTGTTTGTGTGTGTGTGTGTGTGTGTCGAGTGAATGACAGCTGTCACTCAGCTGCCTCACATCGCCTCCTACATTAAGCCATCTCACGACGATGATGATATTGCACGGGACATCTATGCCTCATCGACAGTGTGAGCCCAACCCCTGGTGTCTTCTCGCTGCGCTGAAGGCGGAACCTTGCCTCACTTCCTGCTTGAAAGGCCTGTAAAAACACAAGGTGTATTTTTGTCTCAGGTCCAACTGAGGACATGCGTTTGAAAGCTCCAACGTGTTATTTTTATTGATGGATGCTGAGAGGCTGATGTCTCTCAAAGTCTAGCATTAAGGTGAGCGCGCTCTCACAGCCTCTGTGCAAGTCAATATCTTGACTTTAAAGCGATTGACAAGTTGTTTTTGTGAACAAATCCCTCAGTTTTGGCAAGTAATCCTGTCTGCGTTGAGCTCCGTCCCTCATCTGGTCTCTTCGCTGTCAGACAGGGCTAGTGGCTGATTTTATTTGGCTGCCACAAAAAAGGAAAAGAGAGACGAGAGGGGGGAGAATAATACGAAATCTGATGTTCTTTTTTCTCAGCTTTCTGCCTCTCTTTCTTGTTGACTGATTGTTTTCCACTTTCATTTTTTTTATCTAACTCTGCCTAACCCTAGTTTTGTCTTTTGTCCTCCAATTTACCATCTCCCCTGCTATCTTGCTCTCCACGGCTGTTTCTCTGATCCAAACGAAGGCACAAGTAATTGTCATTATGAAAAGTCTTGCCTGCTCCCCCTCCACCCTGGCTTCACTCTCTTCTGATGGACCTTTAAATTGTTTCCCAGACAGCCTTTCACCTTGATCGGGACACTAAATCCACCAATTAAATCACCCAAATTGGCACTGTGGGCGCAGCTAGAGGGTGGGAGAGGAATGGGAGTAACAGCAAATGTGATATATACTACACCGCCTTTGTGTGTGTGTGTGTGTGTGCTTTTTGACAGCAAGGATTGGCTATACTGCCCTGCAAAGACAGAGTGCAGTAACTACAGAAATAATGAAGTTGAGTTCTCAGGTTGGATGGAAAACTGGAAAACAGATTGAAAGGATGTCAAAAAAAAAATATTGCCAACACAATACTTCAAAATGCAAATATTGCACCTTGCCTTATGCTTGGTGAAACTGTGGTATTTACCAGCTAAATGTCTTCTCCAAGCCTTCTGAACCATTTTAATTGTTTGTTTAAGGAGATTAACTTTAGTGTGATTATTATTTACAGCCCATAGCCAACACATCCTCATACCTAAATGACTGAATAGGTGAACTACCAGTGACTCTCAAACCTGCATATATGGCCGCTGTATCACAGACAGGCATACCGGACCTTTGTGATTGCAGTTTGCAGTTGAATAGGCACCAATAAAAAGTAAATATAGGTTGTAATAAGCTGCTTGCACAGACACAGATGCTATATTTTCACTTAATGATGTCTGTAGTGTATACTCTACAAAGGCAAAACATAGTATTTGGAGTACTCCCATATTTGGTCTAAATTGATATATAACTTATATCTGATGTTCTGATATCTATTTTACGGCATGTTAAACAAATTCTATGGCACAGAAACGTGTAATTTCAGTGAAAACAGCCTTTTAAAGTAACTACAAAATGGATAAGAGCCAGAATGTAGGAAGTACAGAATATATATTTCTATGGCATAATATTTTCTCTACCCTTCAAAAGTTCAGAGCCGCCTGCTACAAAAGCTCCATTCAGTGCAGTCAGATCGCTGAGAGGACTTCTCTATATTTTAGAATGGTCTTTCATGCTTTTAGCTTGTAGAGAGCCCTCTTTGCAAGTAGATGTTATTCTGTACAAAGGGTTCGCAAAAAATAGTAACGTTTTGAACCTTGAGAACAAAACGCTGTCCAATGGTTCAACCAGAGTGACAACTGAAAGGATGGAGAGAGACAAAGATACCTCTGAGCGAGAGTTAAATAAGAATATAAGAAATCGCTGGAAAAAGAAACTGTGAGTTTTGTATCAAAATCGGTGAAAATTCAAACAGGAGTAGGTTCACGTTTCACTGTTGAATGCACAATAATGTATATAACAAGCTGAAATTAACAGACCTGTTGTTAACAGAAGGTTAATCGACTGTTAACACTGTTAGAATTGTATCAACACACAGACTGACAATCACAGTCCAAACCTTTTCAAAGGTTTAGAGCCCAGTTACACCATTGTGGCTTAATAATGATCAAGGGTCACTTTTCTTAACGGGGAAATTCAAATCGAAGGGTGTTTGGTGGGAAATGGTTAAACCAGTGTTTTCTCCTGTCATATAACACTGTGGCAAATAAATTGATTTTTTTAATCATTTAATTGTTCTTTCGGGACCAAAAATAATTTCAGATCTAGACAATATACTTAATGTTGTGCTGTGTTTGTTAGAAGAGTCATTATTGAAGGAAAAGTGAAAGACATCAATATAACAAGTGATTCCAAACTTGTGATTGGTCGTTTATACTAAAGCAGACGTCAGAAAGTCAGATACTGGTTATGACTCAATTTGGACCAAATGTGCAATACGCGTTTAGCCTTTGTAGGGCAGTATAGCTGGTGAGCTTAGTCCATCTGTCAGAAGGCCCCCAGCCCAAGGCTAAAGGTGCTATCTGTCATGCCAGATGACACAGAGACTGGGCCCATGACTGGGGGGGGAGTTATTATATCACAGCAGCTAGGAAAGGAGGCAGGGCATGAGGATGGGATGAAGGAAAGGAGGAGTAAGTGTGAAATAAGAAAGGCTGATGATGAAAGACAAGGAAGGCAGGAGATGAAAGCAGAGGTAGAACGCAGCACACACGAGGAGAGGGTGTAAGAGATCTACAGCGAAAGTGGAATGGAGAAGCAGAAGGATTCAGAAATGGAGGAGGGAGCAAGAGAAATGGAGCAATAGAGCAGGAGATATAGGTGGAGGGGAAGGGTAAGGGAGGGAGAGACTGGGGGGGAGAAAAAGCAGTGTGCCAGATTGGACTTGAAACAGTGAGGATAGAAACAGAGGCAGGAGGTGAGGAAGGAGAGGAGATGGCGTATCTGGTGGATGGAGGAAGGAGAGATGAAAGAAGAAAGGACACCACGGCCGAGGAGAGCGGGGAAGGAAAACGGAGGAGGGGGGAAAGTGGCGTTAAAATCAGAGAAGATTTGCTTGGTGGTGCTTTCACAAACTCACACAACCGTACAGTCTCACACACACACACACACACACACACATACAGGGTGTAACTCTCTTTTCAATTACATGTGACAGCTGCTGTCCCCCTGATCCATGCAGTTACTGTGGCAATGGTGACAGGAATTATGGTGGAGCAGACAGGTGAGTCAGAGGGGAGCGAGGGGAGGGAGAGGTGGGAGAAAGGCGTGGAAATGGAGAGGAGAAGGCCAAGGATGATCTGAGGAAGTGCACACTGGGGAGAAAGCGTTTCGAGAAAATAGAGCTCCAAATAAGATTTAGTTTTTAAAAAGGCTTACGAAAATTGTGGGTTAATTTAAACGGAAGATTGGATCATGAGCATGATTTATTCATGTTGTAGGACACAGCTGCTAAAAAAAAACCAACACAAATCACAGAACATTTGAAGGTAGGCAAAGAGGACAAATTGACCTGTGATGCTCAGGTTTAAGCAAAATATAACCAAGACATGACAAGCAAAGAGGTAAATGTGGTGCAGATTTTGCAAACGAAACAGTTGCAAACAAGTGCTCGTGTCTGGGCCTGTTTTGACCAACTGACAATCTGTTTTTCTACCTGCCAGCCTGTTTTGCCCCTTTAGATCGTTTGGCCCTTTTTTTTTACTACTTTTTCAGAGTCTCCATTAAGAATTATGAGATTGCGTGACCACAGGGTCTCCTTTAACCCAAACTGCCCTGGCTATGCAGTTCTGTCGCGCCCTGACAATAGAAAACAAGTAGAGTAGATTTACTCTCAAGTGTTCTCTCTATTACCAATAGCTACCCATAACTGAATGACTGAAAGACTTCAGGACACCATTAATTAAATTAATTAATGTAATGTTTTTAAAGTCAGGGAACAACATGTGACAGCAAGAGTGGGGCATTGGGTTTGAAACAGAGACCAAAGTAAAACATATTCAAAGTGCTGATGATGTTGCTTTCTACTGTTTTCTTGCAGGTGACTTCGAACAATCCAGAAAATTCCTGTTTTATTTTTAAATATCTTTCCTCTTGTTTCATTTATTTATGTCCCAGCCTCGTGTGTTTTTGTGTTATGTGATCCCATCCTTATTCATTCTACCTGTCCTTCATTAACCTTTCCTCCGTGGTGCCTGTAGTTTGTGTGTTCCCCTCCCTCTGTTCCAGTTCGTCTTTGTACTTTGTGTCAAGCATTCCAGCCCTTCCTAGTGTTAGTTCTCCAAGTGATTTTGGATCATCGCTCAATTGGACCTTGCCTGTTTTTTGGATTTCTGACTCTTGCCTGCTCCCTGTTGGATTTGTTTGCCTAGTTGGACTGCCTTCTCCGGTTTTGGCCAGCCTCAGCATCTCATAAGCCTTCTGTGCTTTGACTTCTGCAATAAAATCATTGGACAGCACCAGCTTTGCCTCTGGCGTCTGCAATTGGGTCCAATCCCTTTTATTCCTGTTGCCTTGAATGCACCAGTGTGACACCTATATCCTCTGCCACCATCTTCACCTTTCACTGCTTCCATTGTTACCTGCCTGATTCCCAACCAGAGGAAGCAATCCAGGGTCCTTTTATTCCAGGTGTCCTCGTCTCATGATCACAGGTTGTCATTTTTCTTGCTGATTGGTTGCCAAAAAACACAAAGCCGGGTTATATCTAATATGAGCCTGTCAGAGGAAGACCCCAGAAGAGACAGAGGGAGGAGGAGGAAGGAGATGCCAACAAAAGAAAGTTGCCATGCTGCAGATGTATCAAGGTACTCAACTCTTTTGTTTGAGACTGTGACAATGAATAATAGTCCATCCCTGAAGTGTGGTCTAGTTTTATCTTGTTGTTAACCTAAATGAACTGAAACCAGTGCTGAGTTGTAAGCCATCAGGAAGGCCCCTACCCCATCACCAAGTTGAGGAAGGCAGCACTGTGGGAGCCCAGTGAAGGGCCACTGTGGGAGTGTAGTCGAGCTCACCGGGGTTCAGGGAGCACCTGGATCCTTTCTTCGTTGCCGGTAATCAGAGGCACTCGGGATATGCTGTAGAGTGTTAGTAGCTGGTATAGCCGTGTTGTCATCCAAAGATGTAGCCATACCTGGCTTAAGTCTGGTACCATTTTGTGCCTCTGCAAGGCAGCAGTGACAAGCTGAGTGACATCACAAGCCCTTGACCTGCCCCTCGATGATGTGATCTGTAAGCTAGCTACCCAGTTTATGGGTCCCTTCACCTTAACTCCAGGTGTGATCATCCTTTGTTCCACATACAATAAGTCAACTCTATTAATGAGAGTCCCTAGTCCAGCTCTCCAGCACTCTGCTCAGGCTTCACAGTCAAGTATCACTGAATTACAGTGTCTTGTGGCCTGGAAAGTGTACAGTCCTGAAGAAACAATAACAAGAAAATTCTTTGTTTGTGAGATCTCTGTCCTGTTTTTCAGTTACACTGCTGATCCGTCAGTAGGGATGCTGGGAGCAGGGTACTCCTGCTCTATGTTCCACGTCCTCTTTTGTCTCCAACTCACCTGCACACCAGCCTCAGTGTTTTGTGCTTATCCGTAACATCTCCTGTGCTTCCAGGCCCTGCCGTGTATAACCCGTTCAGTAGCTGTTTTTCATGACTTCCTGCTTCTACTGACCACTGATATTTGTCACACTCTTGCTGTGCAACTTTCCAATCAGTCATTTAGAGAAGAGGGCACTGCTGTGTTTGTGTAGCTTTAGTGCTTTGGCCTTTGTTCCTGCTTTCCTGGCTGCTCCTGTTTCGCCAATCCCTCTGTCTTTCATTAGCCGCCTGGTTGCCTTGCCAGTTCTGACTGACTGCCCGTTAAGGATTGTAAGCCAGCTGAGCACTGAGGAAAGCCTCCTTTAACCATTCTCTGTTGTGAGAGTTTTGTTTTTCAGGTTCAAGCCCCGAGCATAGCGTGTGTGTGTGTGTGTGTGTGTGTGTGTGTGTGTGTGTGTGTGTGTGTGTGTGTGTGTGTGTGCATTGTAACACTCACAGTCACACACTTGTTAGATGAATGATTCCTGAAAATGTGTGTGGTCCGGCATGTGTCAGTATGTCAATATCAGCAGAAATTAATGTGGATACTGAGTTTGGAAGTACTCTTGAAATCATTAAGGCAAACAGATGAAAACAGAGGGAATGATATAAAAACAATATGTAACTAGGTGGTTCGGTCTCTGAGGTTTGTGTGTTTGGTTTACATAGGAGAGTGTTAGACAACCACTCTTTAGTGTACAAGAGAAAGAAGAAGTTTCTTGCTATGCCTCACTTTTGTTTCCCTCTGTTATCGAACTAAGGAATCACAGGAGTCAGCATCTGTAGGTACAATCTGAGCTGGATACAGTAGACAGGGTTCAAAACAAGGAGAGACGGACGGAGACAGAAACATGCCTTAACTGCATCTCTGCTGGGCTTCAAACTTAGTTCAGTCATTGTTCAGGCTGATGTTTCTAACAACACAGTGTAAACAGTGGGGAGGGTTGGCGGCTGGCTGTTAGCTACTGTTATACAGTAGAGATCACACACACAGACACACAAGATGAAGGGATTTGGGATTTGAAGAGAGTAAACTGTTTGCTCCTTTGCAGAAAATCTTCAGCGCATCTGTGCACTCGGCGCTTCAGAGTGTGTTGCTGGCTGTATGTGCTCGCTGTGTGTTTAACCCACCGCCCTTTAGGGAGGCTCGTGGGTGGTTTTGGAAAGGGATGACAGGATCAAAAATAGGTGTACCATAGGTATGCAAGAACACCTGCACACCCAGATAGACACACGTTCATGAGCACATACGCACACACAGGCCCTGTACACTAAATGACTGCTTGAACTGGCTCCATGGGCTGCCTGCAGGCCCACCAACACAGCCATCATTACCAGGTGCTATTTTAAGGCTCCGGCCACAAGAGGTAAAATGTCTAAAAGTGATGGTTTCACCAATTTTATAGGTGCCAATTTTGTAATATAATATTTAATTAGATTTAATTTTGTAAGTTTTTCTGCATTTACAATGTTGTTGGTTTTTTCCCCAATCTTATTGGTGAATGCAAGGTTGAAAAAAATCAGCTATAAAATCTTCCCCGGAGAAAGAGAAAATAAAAATACACACAATTGATGTTTAAAATCACATTTGAAACTTGCCGTGAAATATGAATATATACATCCTTTAAAAATCCACTAAGGCCTTTGAGTGTCATGTGTGGCTTTGAGCTATAGATGCAGTTCAAATGTGACCAAATACTTTTTCCTCTCTTAATCAAAAAACATATCAGCTTTTGCAAATCAAATCTTATGACCAACTTATGAAACTTTGCATCCCCCAAAAATGAAAAAAAAAAAAAAAAAAAATGAAGATGAAGATGAAGATGACCTATTCATTAGCCACCAGCCACCAGCATGGCTCTAGGCATCTCTGGCAGTGTCTGACAGTCAGTCAGTCCACCACTTTGGTTCAGACTGAAATATCACAACAGCTATTGGATGAATTACCATGAAATTTTGTACAGACAGGCATGGTCCCTAGAGTCCCCACTTTGGGCTATGACCACGTACCTGTCAAACCCTTGACATTCCCATCAGCCTCTGCTGTGCACTGTATCTAGTTGACCATTAGCAAATACTTGCAAGCCAATACACTAAACTAAGATGACGAGCATGTCAAACACAACACAAGCTGTTAAACCTGTTGCTACTCAGCACAACGGTTTTAAATACTTTTGTCCACTAACTAATTCTTGGAAAAAAGAAAAATAGGCATTGTACTAACTCTGCTATAGCTCTCACTTGGGCCATTCATCCAAATGTTATCATTATTTTCTATCATACTTTTAGCAGGTAGCCTTGTGAATCAAATTATCCTTTTTATTTTTGTTAATTAGAGTTACAAAAGGAAAATGCAGTAACTTATAAGGTTCAAGAGATCACATTCACGTTCACACAGATGAAATACCATTGAGACATTGTCCTTTATTTTTCTGTATGGTACAATTTTCAGTAGCATGGAGAATAACAAACTAATTTCGCTACATATACGAGAGACAACATTCTGTTGTAGTGTTTTCCTTGTTGATATAGTCACAACACTGTAATGTTTTAGGCCCAAATTGGCTCTTCATGTGGTACAGAAATATATAGAGAGTATGAAAATAATCTACTCTTTTTAAATGCAAAAAAAAAAAAAAAAAAAAAACATTTGAAGGGAGCATTCGACAGTGTTGTAAGTCTTTGAGAAGCAGAAATCAATGCAATTTTAGAACAGGACACTAAAGATTTTTTTGCATATAAACATGACAATATTGCAACTCTCCACTGCATTACTACCTCCTCCTTCATGGATATATTGTTAATACATCAGACAGAATATTGATGTATTGTAGCTCACGTCTTCTTGAAAAACCATGAGGCCCAGGCATAAAGTAATTGACATGTTTTCGTTCCTCCCTTTTACTGAAGCCGTGAATGTGGAATACAAAATGATGTTCGCGGGCATCTCTGAATCTGTATATGATTATAGGTGAGGGGTGAACAATGAAATTACTTCCAGGGGAAAAAAAGAACAACATAAAAAAAACAAAGTGAGGCAAACCGAAGCTCAGGGCTGGAGGCTCAGCTTGGCAGGCGGCTACCGGTATCTACACAGCAGTTCATCTGTTCATGTAAGGGATGGGTGCACTGAATTCATATCTCACAGTATAATCACATCTCCCCACACAGACCGGCCGCTGTGTCTTCCTCATAATTTCTAATCTAAATATTAGGCCACACACACACATGCACACAAAACCATCAAAGATAACAAAGTGTGTAGCAGGATGGTGTGACCTGGCCTCTGTTTATGAGCAGTTGTTAATATTTGTCAAATTACAATCATCTCTTGCAGGATTCAATAATTCACACATGTGCACACCCCCACCCACACACACACACACACACACACACAACAGACTTGGTCCAGGTGGAGCAGTAGCTGCAGCAACAATGAAGACGGGCTGAATTACCTCACCGTTGGCATGGCGATGGCTCATTGGAGAAAATGGCTGCTGCTCCTCTCCAGCTGAGCTCCTCAGAGCCTGCTAGGGAAGATGGATCAGAGCGAATGAATGAATGCGATAAAAGAGCATGAGAATAAAAGAGAAACAGGTAGAACTGTTTACTGAGAGGATGAAGATAGTTAAGCAGACGAGGAGGCGATGGTGCGGACGCCACGGTGAATAAATGAAGCAAAGACTGGATGAGCGGCTTGATGTCGATTTTTTTTTTTTCCTGTTTAAAATAAACTAAATCAAATTTTCATTTCGTGTGTTTGAAAATCTGCGTCTATTTTTGGCAAGTAATTAAGCAGCTACATTAAGCTTGAGCATCATGAGGTCAATTGACTAATAAGTTAATTTCTCGAACTATTAACTCAGTTAGGATTTTCAAAGCTGACATTGTTCACTTTGCTCCTCACAGCACTGATTTATTTCACATTAACTCACATGTCGTCATTCTTCAGATTGCAGTCCTGGTTGATTTGGTGCCACCTGTGGCACATGTATCGTAATGGTAGACTATGTCACTAACAATTAAAACTACTACTACAGTATTACAATAAGGTTTGATTTTAAGTCGTAAGGATTTTAACTTTAACAACATATTGAAACCCGTATCCACAGGAAGACAGATGGAGCTGTGGGAGAAATTGCAGCCTGGCATAGAAGTGAAATCCAGAACAAGAAGACAGAAATAACCTAACTTTGTTTTCTCTTCTGCAGCCGAAGGGAGTCAGACTAAGCAGCACTGGGCCACAGGTGGTAAAATGCTTCAGGTAGGAACCACTACAAATTGTTCCCATTTGACATTTTTCTCCATTTCACATCTTCTTGTCATTTAAATCTACAGAGGGCTACTGGGAGGGAGGAGTGGATCAAAGCTAATTCAGTTCACGGTGAGCCCTGTTATAAAGCTGGCACTGTTATAAAGCAGCATGTTCACTGTGAGCAATCAAGACTGGAAGTGTGTCACGACTGTACTGTCAGTGAGCAAGTGCAGAGGTGACTTATAGCACATATGAGCAACCTGCTAAACAAATACACACCTGAGCATGCAATAATGAGCATGAATGAGTGTGTGTGTGTGTGTGCGTGTGTTCGTGCGTAAAGTCAGGATCTCTCTACAAAGTTTCTTCTTGATTGGAAAGCGCTGTAAGCACGGTTCAACTACCCACCTATTACCTTACCTCTCGTCTGGATAAGTGGGGCCTTTCTTTGGTCTACTTTTAGTTCTGACTCCGACACTCCTGAGCCCACCCAGGGAACCATTTAGGAGGCAGAAAGGCAAAGAAAGACAAAGAAAATGCCTTCACTTCTACCTCGTCAAAGCCTCCGCGGGGGCTCAGCCTCTGTCTTTACGCTCCCTTCGTATCTTTCTGCCTATCAGCTCCCAAGATGCTTTGCAGAAGCTACTGGTGCAGGCTGTGTAATTTCACTCTTCTACCTGGTTGTCTTGGAGATACCATCTGACCAACCTCATGGCTTATTTCCTCCAGCAGCTCAAAAAAAGGTTAAAAGCAGACCTCCCTGTGTCTCCTGTTTCTCTACCCCTCAGGGGTCAAAACTTTAGTTCGGGCCTTGCTGGCTTCTGGTTCTACACTTCTAATTGGGCGGCAAGACCACTGATCAGTTGACACAACTTTACACCATTTCTTCCTAATGAGACACACACACAGTAGTAGCCAGCAGCCAACAAGGGGTAAACTACTGTGCGCAGAGTTTAGGTCTGTGTGACTAAAAGCATACACTTGTAGTGTACAAATCTAAGATAATTGACTTTTTGTCCCTTTAAGTTTAAAGTTTTAAATTCCCAACATAAAAATAAAAAGTTAGAAAGACACACCATCTGATGGAAAACATAGGAAACAGT
>JBBMOC010000341.1:32155-54977 GCA_037975185.1 Centropyge bicolor
TCAGTGAAACTTATCCATTTCACATTAATTTAATTATAGTGTTCATAACCTATTGAGGCTCATACTCTATTTTTGTAATATTTTTTGGGAATGAAACTGGATATTGACTCTCTCTCTCTGTGATATTAGTAAGTACAAAAACTTTGCTGATGTGCTACAGCCGAGGCAGCTGGGTTCAACTAAAAGGGAGGGGAAGCTGGTCACCAATGTCCAAGGTTCTTTGTAATGTTGTTTTGAAGGTTAAGAGGGAATTAAGAGGAAAAATAGATTATAAAAACCCAGCAGCAATTCGTAAATTTGAACAAATTTCCTTTTCCACTCTTAAAAATGATGATTGCTCACATTCAATGAGTGTCTAAAACTTATGATAGTATTTCATAGTTCATGTAGGTAAGACTACATATCACAGTGTACTTTCTATATACGTTTTAACTAATTTACCTGACAGCAACATTGGACAATGCAATCACATCATTAAAGATCTTTATTCTTTGGTACATTTCTCTGAACACTTCATCTCAAAACTCCATTCAAAAGTCTACCCAGTCTTACCAGCAGTGTGTTCCTGCCAGTATCAGTTACCTGATCCCCACACCTGCTCCTCAGTCCTCAATTACCCTCTTAAGGCACCAGCGCACTTCATCAGAAACCGTTTCAGAATCCCCTTCCCCAACATTGGTAGTGAGGTGAAAATATGGGCCATTATCTTTCACATCAGCGATAATCACATCTACCCCTCTGTGACTGTCAGTTGTTCACCTTGAGTAGAGCCACTCAGAATAACTACATACTTTTTCCAGATAACATGTCGTACAAACTCATTACTTTCCAGCACAACCTGAAACTTGGAATATATTCCCAGCCTGCCTCATTTTTAACCCCCTACCTGCTGTTTTGGATATTTGCTTGCCTGTTTATGCCCCTTTGGACTTAGTTGTCAGATTTGATTGCTTAACCGTTGCAGACCTTTGCCTCTTCAATGCAGTCAACTTTAAGTGTATGTAGAGTAATAAAGTATTTGCTTTTCGCATTTATTTTTATTTTAGATTTACATGAAAGGTACATTTTGCATACCTGTTTGACAGTCTGAGAAACTTCAGAGGGTGACAGACAGGTTTACTCATGGACTCCACTAAGTAAAGTTTAACTGTTTTCTTTTATTCTTATTCCTCATTCACGTAAATTTACCTCAATTTTATAGAATTGTATATTGTTCTCTGTCTCAGTCCATGCTTCTGCTGGATATTTGAGCCAAGAAAACATTTGGGCAATGCATCGTTTCAGTTACCAAGCAGAACTCACAGTTGAGGGTTGGAGGGTAACTCTAGAGTTTTAACTTCAGGTCAAGTTTCCTCCTATCACTAAAACAATCCATGTCCTGCATCACTTAGTTAGTAGATTGATTTTTTTTTTCCTCTCCTTGAAAAAATGTCTATATCAGTGACTCCCAACCTATGGGCCGCAAAGGTATTGCAAGTGGGCCACCAAATAATTTCCAAAATAATTTGACTTTCGTATGGGGGTGGGAAGAGTGTAATTATATAAAAATAAACAGAATAATGTCCTTAATGTGAAAAATCAGTTACATTTAAAATGATATTGTAGATGTTCAAACGTTCTTTTTATTATTAGTTTGTTTTGTTTTTAGAAATGAGAGATAGGAACTTTTGTTGTTATGGGCCGGACCATGTCGCAGTGGGACCGCATTACACTTGACCTGTTTATGAAGCTGAGGGCTGAAACTGCAGCATAAACATGGACAGCTGGCTAGCAACAGGGAGAATAAAAAGAAAAGACAGAGAGGAGGCTGGTGAATCAACAAGTCATCTCCCCAACATCACACAAACAAGAAGATGTCGGAGAAAGTACAGTGCTGAGAACTTAGCGCTGGGATTTTTTTAGTTGTCATTTCTGATATTTGTGTGGTGCTGATGCACAGCTCCTTGAATGATGGGTTTGTGTGTGTGTGGTGTTGGAACATGTTACAGATGATGTGTTTGTGACTGTGGAGCTTCCATCTGGTTTCTATTGTATTCAGTTCAGTCCTTTATGTTTCGTCTTCAACAAAAAAGCACTCTGGGAACACATAGTTTTACCTCCATAGTTATTAGGGATGCACCGAAATTAAATTTCTTGGCCAAAACCGAAAACCGAAAATGAAGAAACCAAGGCCGAAAACCGAAACACCGAAATAAAGTATTATGCCAATTATTACCATTGCATTCGTGGCTATGACTGTGTACTAACCTCACTAAAATCAAGGCATTGCAATTGCATAAATTAATATTAATGCTTCAAAGAATAAATCAATTACAAAATTATGAAAATATTTATTAACACTGACATTAAAACTAGCTATTAGCTATTCGTGGGTCTTTCTCGGATATAATGAAAGACGTGCGCGTGCCGGTAGGGTTGCCAAACATCCCGAAAAATACGGAATTGTCCTTTATTTGAAAATTAAATGTTGCGTCCTCTTTTGAACTAATACGGGACGCGATTTGTCCCGTTTTTCATAAATGTCCCATACACATGTCTGTCACAAACACATTTCAACACTAAATGTGATAATAATGAACTAAATAAAACACAGGAAAGATTAAGGCCAGCGAAATCTGTGTGCCGGGGACCATATGCCGGGGACCCCGAGAGGACCCGCTGCACTCTCTGCCAATCAAAAAGCGCTGTCACGGTTGCCTAGTTACAAACACTGGCGCCGTTACACGTGCATTTTAAAAATGGCTAGAGGCGGCAACCGCCCGTGGTGGGCGTGTTTTTTCTTCGTCATCACAACATCTTGTTTCGGCCGTGTTGTTTCGGTGACAAAAGTCTTTCGGACGAAAACCGAAAATGCACTTTTGAGCCAGTTTCGGCCGAAAATTTTCGGTGGCCGAATTTTCGGTGCATCCCTAATAGTTATGTATTCAAAGGTGGGCCGCGGACATTTTTGAGACTTAAAAGGGGGCCCTGAGTTGCAAAAGGTTGGGAACCACTGGTCTACATAATAAAAATGTAATTTAAAATGAGTGGCAACAAAGGGGCTTAAAGTTAGGAAAGATTGTAACTTTGACTGAATGATAATAAAGTAAAGACACTTTCTTAAAGTGCCCTGGTGCTCACTCTAGGTTAATGCTTGATGAAGCCACTGGTAACTTAGAGCAGAGAAGCCACCAAACTGGAGACTCTGTACACCTGGACTGCAATTCTATGATTCTACAATTTCATTTTAGCAGACACTTTTTTCCAAAGCGACTTACATCAGAGAGTTACATTCACATACCGATGGAACAGCCATTAGGAGCCATTTGGGTTTCAGTATCTTTCCCAAGGACACTTCGACACTTAGACTGCAGGGGTCAGGTATCGAACCACCAACGACCTCTCTACCTACCATGCTACAGCCGGTCTGCACTTTGATAATCAGTGCATGAAGATCAGACTCTGACAAAGCATGGACTGTCAATTGAATGGACCACAGTATTAGCAAATCATTGTGGTTTCTCTTACTGTCAACTAAGTACAAGAAAATGAAACTAAATGGGCACATTGTGGCTACAGCTTACCCCTCATTAGATAGAAATGTCCTGCAGGATAATGTGTCATGAAGGACATAACATCTTGAAATGCTTCCAGGAACACGACAGTTACTTTAGTTTCCTCCACTTACTTGCACAGTTTTCAGACCAAAACCGAACACATATGATTTTTTGGAATGAGGTGAGATGAGACTCTCACAGCAGGTTTTAAAAAAATCATCAGAAAGAGAAACTGTGTGACTGCGTGTCTGTTACCAGTGTTTTGTTGACTCATCTCCCAGAAGATTTCAGGCTGTTCTCAAGGGGAAAAGGAGATGTTCTGGGCACCAGCATGATGTACCTACGGAAAATGGACACTAAGTGCACATGATTCAATGCTGATGGTGCCGTCATGATGTTCAAGTCGCAACATCCTTGGATAGCATCCTTCATGGTGACACAAGAACAACTAAGACACACACAGGCCTTTAGAACAAAAATGCACTGAAGGCACTAGCTGATATTGATTTTTGTTTAGTAAAAACATAACAGCTCCCAAGCATGAACCTATGTACAAACTAGGGATGAGCCGGATACTCGTTTCAGACGAGTATCCGTTACAGATAAAGCATTTTGGACGAATACGATTATGATACAAGTAAAATCCGTCAATATCTGTGTTCGTGCTGAAGGAAAATCCTCATTGTGTCACTGACTGTCTTCGCGCTCTATGATTGGCCAGTCACACACAGCGCCCGCCCCTCCCTACACAGAGACGTCTGTGCACGTCTCTCGCAACATGCGCGGTGCATTTGACAAGACAGAGCTGAAAACGGCTCCTGTCACGTCGGATTTTTTTTTTCTGCTTGCTCTTAGTTTGGCTGGTGATATGAAGTCAGTTGGAAAACTTTGCTCGTACTGAACGCGGTGCTTTTGAGACACAGTGGACAAGGCTGACATATTATTTCCCTGTTTGCCATCACTGGATGACAGACAGACAGACAGAGTACTTTATTAATCCCTTTGGGAGGTTCCCTCCGGGAAATTGGCAATTGGATGTTTGCATGAATCATGAAGTTCACACAGATCATTAAAAAATAAACAGTCTCACAGACCACTTACACACATACACACATATAGCTGAACATACAAATTAGCCCATATTAATATTTTGTATGTGGCTGCATGCAGTATCTGACACTTTCTCTCTGCAGTTCATGAAAATAATATTATAAATATTATTGAGATATACTGTATATAAGCTTTGAATACAGTTAATTAGCAACTTCTGATCAATCCATATCAATTTCAGACTTAAAATAATGTACCGTTTTAAGCCCCACCCATTTCTGCACCCACTTCCGGTTTATGCACCGCCCACTCCGAGTACAGATACAGATACAGATAATGTAGATGGTTAAACAGATACAGATACAGATAGTGGTGTACTCGCTCATCCCTAGTACAAACCACTGTGTGTGCTTATAAAGGAAAGTGACACACATGTGCACACACTCTGAGACGAAGACTGTTCTTGCTCTTACCATAGATGAAGGCTGCAGTGGTCCAGGGATCAATCAGATAACAAAACAGAAGACACAACAGTTGAGAACAGGCAGTTCAATTGGGGAGCACAAATGCACTTAAGCTGTACAATCTTCCAGTCGAGCAGCGGTGGGGAAAAAAAAGAGGATGATTAAGAAGAGAGGACAGGGAAGGAGTTTCTCAGCTGCTCTTTGTTTCGTTCGCTCAGCGAGCAGCGGCAGAGAGCAAGCAAACGTGCTGGGATGTTCCACATATATATATCTAATTTATTTTGCTGTCTCCTGCCACTAATTTGCCAAAGGAGGGATTCTTGTCAAAAGGGTGAGACGTGAAGCTCTGACACGAGCAACTGATGGTATTCACTTCTTGAGTCCAGCTGTAAAAAATAAGTGGGCCCAGAGCAAGTCTAAACTAATTGAGTAGGTTAGGTGAGGTGAAAATAGCTATGAATGTTTGTTCCTCTGAGCCATTCGAGAGCACCTGACCTGTACTAATTTTTGATCAATTTTGAATGCAGATGATTTGTAGTTGTTTTGTTTTTGAATTATCTGAATAAAGAGGAGTTTGTTGCACATTCATCTACAGACTTTCCTTCTTTCGGGCCCAGACTTGTAGTCAGTCGATAAGCACTTCTTCTGAAGATCCCAAATTCCCTTAGTTTTAGTTTATCCCTCTCACCCTCCCATTATTGTTGCCTTACTCATCTTGTTAAAGGGTTAGTTTGATTTTTCTCGTGTTTAAAAGTTCATTCGCTATTGCAGCCGTCTTGCATGGCCAGACAGACAAATGTGGTGGAGAAAAACAAAACATCAGCATCGAATAAAAAAAGTAAGAAAGGCTTTGCCCTTCTTGTCTCATTTCTCACATCTGTCTCTTTCTCTCGCTTCCATTCGCTTCCAACTCTGCCTCACTGAAAAACTCAGAAGTTGCAGACTGCTTGTCACAGCGTCTGTAAAAAAGCAGCCTCTTTCTTGCATAATATTGCGTGAGTGAAACGATTCTTAGACTTTTTAAAGCCTTCGAATGGTTGCGAAGATCACATTTGTTTTTATTTCTTTCAGAACAGATGAGTTATCATAGCATGATCTTGTTTGCAAGGCCTCTCAATTGTTAATGTTTTTAGAATTTTTGATAATGTTTTTAGAATTTTTGATAATGTTTTTAGAATTTTTGATAATGTTTTTGGAACTTTTTATAATGCCACTTGGTCATTAAAGGGTAACGCCAGTATTTGTCAACCTGAGTTCAGTAATGATATTTTTGCCCAATATGACTGTTGGTTATGAGAATATTATACTCACAACCTCTGTCAGATTTGGGAAACATGAACCCCATTTACAGCAATATTGACTGACGCAAGGAGCACAAACTTTCACAGGAAACATCTTACACACTTGTCTTTGTGTCAGACCAGAGGTAAACATGGAAAGTATTCCCTTGTAAGCTGTTGTAGGAAAACTGCACAGCCCAGCAGATCCCTCTCTGGGTCGACTTGCCTGCTGTACTCATTCGCACAAACTTTACATTTGTGTGCGAGGCTGTGGCTCACTTACAGTTTAGATTGTGTGCGTGCAATACAAGTAGCAAATGTTTCTAAGCTGCATTTTTGGAACTGTCTCAGCTCTTATCTATCCGGCCAACAGTTAGATGAGAATATTGATGCTACACTCATATCTGTCTGTCCAATATGAAACTGTGGCCAGTAGTCTAACAAGCTTCAAGACTATTAGCCTGGCTCTGCTCAAAGAATGTTTGAAAATCTGCACAAAAATCCAAGTGTAATAACAACAAGTTGTATTTTCGGGGGGGCTATTTACACCTGCTTCTACTCTTCATGCTATGCCGAGCTAACTGGCTTCAGTTTCATACTGAACGGACAGGCATGAGAATGATATTGATCTTTTCATCTTACTCGCAGCTTGAAAGCAAATAAGTGCATTTCCCAAAATGTTGAACTATTCCTTGAGCTAAACCGTCAGATTCTAAATGTCAGTTCACGCTGAGGTGCCTCGATGTATGAAAATAATAGGCAAAAGTCTGTTGTATTCTGTATCACCTTAAAGTCTGTTTTCACTTTTATACCATGGTCCTTTACCAAAGAAACAAAGCAAGGCAGCATTTTAAGTGTCATCGTATTTGTGAAACAAATGAAACAATAAACCTCAAAAATACGTCTCGGCAGTCAAAGTGGGTATTTCTTTAAGGTCACCACTTTCAAAACTGCCAAACTATCTAATGGGCAGCTTGATGACATCAAGCACGCTTTCATCTTGTCTGCACCTACACAAGCATATAAGCTGCACGTATGATCTGAATACTGCACCCACCCCACAGAGAGCCTGTGTTTTTGCGAGTGCAGTGTGTTTGTTAGCAGACCCCCTTCGGAGCCTGGGTCACTGTGTTCTATTACTGCGCAGTATGCATGAAGCCAAACAAACACCCTGGCAATAGGCAAAGCAAACAGTAGCTCAGCACCCTGCTGCCATTTAAAGCCCAGTATGGGGTCTGTGCTGTGTGTGCATATGTTTGGAGGTATTGGGATAATGGAGGTTAGCACACAATATTTCCAGCGACTTGATGAAGTTGACAAATGTGTGTGTGTTTGTGTATCACAGGTGAGTGTGAGTGCACGGACATGAAGGGAAAATTGCACCACTGACATTTTAGGGCATGTTTGATGTTATGCATGTGAGAGAGTGCGTTTCTGTGCATATTTGTACACAATGCAGATGTGCTGCAGCCAATGATTCATTGTCCTTCTGCAGCCGACTAGATCAGACTCTGTCCGCCAGCTCCATTGTGTCCCAATAACACCCTTGTCTCCTGCTGATAATTATCTGCACGACTGCTCTCCTCTACTCTGCTCTCCTCGCGTCTGAATGGAAAAGACAAAGAACAAGTTTGTAAAAGAGCCTGAAAACTTAGTTAGGGAGTAAGGAGTGGGGGAAGAGAGAGCGACAGTCGACGGGGCGGGGTGGGGGGTTCAGGGGAGGGGCAGGTGGTGGGGCAGACAGACGAAAGGAGAGGAAGGAGAAATGATGATGATGAGTGTGGATAGGCAGGGAGAATTGAATCTTTTAATCTCCCAAAGTGGGAAGAAAGCGACCCGAGGCATTTGTGATTGGATTTCCTTTAAGTCCACAAGTAGGTCAATAGAGCTAGCATTGCTCATTAGCAAAGAGGGAGGGCGAGGGAAAAGTTTTGTGTCGATACAGTGAGCATCATTCATTTGCCCTTTCCTCAGAAGAGGAGGAGGAGGAGATGGAGCAGAGAGAGTGTTATGGGAAGTTTGGCTGTGTGGTTTTTTTGTTGACTGTCTGAAAAGGGTGGAGGAGAGGTTGGAGCAAGCGGCATATATAATGAAGAAGGGAAGACTTGCAAAAGGGCATTCGCACTAAATATCAACCATGAGCCTTGTCGAGGATATAAAGATTTCTCGCCGCTGAAACCGAGAGGCCCTATTAAGCCAAATGAAAATCATCCGAGGTCACATCCAGCCAAACGCAAAATAAATAAATAAGAGTGACATATTTGTCAACTTAAAATGGCTGCCACCGACATTAGGGTGCGAATGAAAGAATTAGCCACTAGTTCTGGCATTTGGCTGAATAATAAACAAGTACTAAAAGCTGGGGATAATTCTTCCAGTCCAGATTTCTTTCTGCACAATTAGATCTTGCTCTTAAAGCACAATTAGCAATATGGTGCCAAAGGCAGCTGGAGAGAGGAAGGAACGAGGTGGCGGAGCTGGAGGAAGGGATGGAAAGCAACAGAAAGGTTAAGCTGTGTGGAGCATAGTTTGTATGGAAATGTCAGGACGTTTTTAAAAGCCTTCCAAATTGCAAGGGTGTTACGCTATTGTCATTCTAATATCTTCTGTAAAATTTGTAGTTTAAACTAGTTTAATATGATGGTTTAAAAAAAAAAGCTCGTTATAAATTACACAACACTTTTAATTAAAATATAGCCTCACAATGGAAGTATGGCTTTTCCGATCCTTTTCATATCCCTCGGCATCTCATACCAAGGCTTTAGCATCTGGATGAGATACCTGCCAGAAAGTTTTTCTAACACATGGTTAACGTAATGAAACTTTCACAGTTCCTTTAGATTTAGGCTCTAAAACACCTTGTTAGGTTTTGGAAAAGATCTGGGTTTTGGTTACAATAAGCATGTTTATGTATGTGACTCCTGTATTGCCACCTTGCCTTGAGCATCTAATGTAGCTATGGATGGGTTTACATTTAGCTATTTGAAAGCATGATGTGTCTCACACAGACATTAATGGGAACCTCGGAAGTCTGGATTGGAATGAGAATCATCTGGCCTATAAAAGAATGACTGCAACTACAAGACTGACAAATTTTTGGTGTTCCTCATAAAAGTCAAACACAACTGTTGGATTTTGGTTTATAAAAGAGAGTAGGGCTGTAAACTAACACGACACATTGCATGCTGGGTATTTTATGCGCTAATCTGACATTGTTGTTGGCTATTTTCCAAGAGTTAATCCTTGTTTCCGTTGCATGGCACGGCACAGCTCGACTCGACTCTGAACGAATACGATGTATCATTTAATCCATAGACAAACAGGACACAGCCAGGCTAGCTTCATGCTAAGCTAAGGTAATCACTTGCAGCAATTAGCTTCATATTTGATGCACAGATATTAGAGTGGTATTATTCTTCCTGCGTATCTCTAATCAAAATGGCAAATATCTAAAATGTTCCTTTTTGTCTTAGCCAGCTGCCAGAGTGCTGCTGTTACACCTTTTTCGACGTCATGGGCAGCCAGCGTGTTGTTAGCAATACTGAAGGGTAAGAAGTACGGCAATATCTAAACTGGACCCAAATGACATTTGCATTTACGTGCTGTTAGCTGAGCAGCTAATTAGCTATCTAGCCTGCAAACTGATGTTAGCAGAGCACTTTTCTCCAGTGGATGTTTGTTTGGTTGCTCATTGAACAGGTCGAGGTACAGGACAAGACGCGTTTAAGATAAGAAGGAGAATTTAGTAGGGAAGCTAATGTGGGTAGTTGTTCAGTGACTCTTGTGTATCAGGCTGTTTCTGTCTCAGTGTGACCACCTGTCTCCATCTCTGTTGACTGATACCAGAAGGAGATTCTGTTAAATGTTAAACAAGGGGGTGCCTTAATGAAACCAAATGATCTATAATGTAAATTTCTCTCTTTATCTCTTTGTCTGGTTGTATTAGTTTGTTTGTTTGTTTGTTTTATAGATATGTATGCTGTAGCAGACAAAAAACACAATTTAATTTCAGTTGAACTCTGAGTAACAGAGTGGTGAGTATGACATGACCTCTAAAGGCCTTTAGAGATCAACCTATAGCTGAGTGAGCCAAAGTCACCATACTGTGGACTGAGTCATATCATGATAAAGGTTACCCTCAAGAACAGCGCAGTAAATATCGGTGGTGCCAACAGAAAATGTTGTGGACCGTTTGGCGGTTTGACTTCAGTTTCTCAGTTTCTCGCCCTGCTCTTATTGATTCAAAAGCCCCATTCTCGTCTTTATTAGACTGAATTAGCTTAAAATTAAACTCAAATGAAATTAATGCATGCTACCCTCAAATGAAATTAAATTGTGGTGTTGTGAAAGAGACGGTTTTGATAATAAGCTGGTTTAAACATTAAGTGGAAAATGATTGCCCGACACCCCAGAGGAAAATTTTGCTGCTCACAATAGTGTTTTCTTTGTCTCATCAGAAACAAATCATCTTATTTGGAGATTACTGAGTTCTGACCTGGTTCTCCTAACGCCCCCTTTAGGAGAAATAACAAGCAAAAGAATGAATCAATCAAAGACTAATGATCCTGTCCAGTTCTTCCCTCCCTCTAGCGCCACCACCAGGCCCAACAGGGCATCTGCTTTACAAATAATGCTCCTGTTTAGTTTCAATTATAAACTGCATTTTATATGTAGGTTTGTTTTGCCTTTTTTGTGTGTGACAACTTAGTGTGAGAATCAAGACTTGAATTTGGTCGCTGAGATGAATTTCTGATATTTTGCAGGCTCATTTATAAGCCAATCAAGTTTTCTTTTGGATCTCACTGTTATCTTAAGAGCTGATTATTTCAGACAAATAAAGAACAGCGCAGTGAGAAAAAAGAGCATTTTAAAGTCTTAAATTAGGATCAGGCTGAGACAAGAGGAAGGCTATATCTCAGGAGCTGAATTAAAAAATTGTGAGATGAAATGGTCAGAATCTCATATTGATGTTAAATTGGGCTCAGTTATGTCTCGGAGCAATAGGCTGCACAAAGAGATCTTACTTTGAATCTTCCTTTTCTCTGGGACATTTGGTAAATGCTTAATGATTTGAATTAGCCCTTTCTCTTTTGATTTTGTAACAGTTCATATGGGTTTTCTTTGGATGTTCTGGCTTCCTTCAACACATGCAACTCAGCTAAACTAGAACTTCTAAACTTGTGAGTGTGTTTGTCTGGGTCTACAGTATGTGCAACTGTTGTTTCCCTATAATGCATTCTGGGATGGACTCCAGTGCCCAGAATACATTTGGCATTTACTTTTTGAAAGTGCAAAATAAGTTATCTCTAACTGATGCAAAAATCAGATGCATGGAAAAAAAAGCTACATTATTTGCATGTGAATTTTTCTTAAATCTTTTAATCATATTTGGTAGATTTCATCTGAAACTTCATAAAGAGTATGGTCTTTATAAAGAGTGTGGTCTAGACCTGCTCTGTATGTAAAGTGCCTCGAGTTGACTTTTGTTGTGACTTGGCGCTATACAAATATAGTTGAATTGAAACCAGACAAGACGCTTGATGTATGTAAATTTTCGTATACTCTTTTCATTGTCAAGGATTTAATGTTCTTTTATCATTCATGTTGACTGTTTATTTACAGCAGAAGAAAACTATATGTCTGCTGGGAGGAATATGAATCTGCAGCCTTGCACTCTAATTTGTACTGAACTGAAATTGGAGTGTATAGACAAAACGCAGGCCAATCAAGCACACATACACACAACACACACCTACACACTCAATCTTGCGCACACTTCTGCAAACAAATATTCATAAAACTGCCTGTGAAAGTGCATGTGCACACACACACGCACACGTAATGTACGAGGAGCTGATGCTGATGAAGCAGTGGCAGCCTTTGGGCTGAGACAGATGATGGATGGAAGGCAGTTGATGACTGTGTTGGGTGGCTGCTCACTCCCTTTCATTTTCCCTCTCCCCTCCACGTTGAGTATCTCTCTGTCTCTCTCTTCTTACCCCTCGCTCTCTCTCTCTCTTCCTCCCTTCACATCCATGTCCAAGTCTCCAACCCTTTTCTCAGGTGATGAGTGATGGAGGGAGGATCTGTCCTGCCTCCGCGCTTCCTCCTTGCCATTCAGGGTGTCAGCATCTCCTATATCCTCCACTGTTTGGGACCGGTGCAATTTATATATCCAGTGTGGGACAGATGAGGGCGAGGGAGGAGGAGACAGAGACACAAACAGACATGCAGGCAGCTATATAAAGAGGGAAAGTGGTGGGAAACTAGAGAGAGATGGTGGGACAGATAGAGAGGGAGGGAGACAGCGAGAGAAAAGGAAGAGGAAGCTAAAGACAGTTGAAATGATGAAGCTCCACTTAGACCATATCAGCGATCAACGACGACAGGGGAATTTGTCTGACATCCATACAACTTATACCCAAGATTCCCATGGTTATTATTCTCTAGATTATCTCTGAATCCACGATTTTAAGCTAAAAATGTTCATCATGAGCACAAACGTAAGCCGGCCTCATGGGAGATTTCATGTCAAACAACACTGACATTGCGGTCGCACCAGAAAGTGAGAACCGATTAAACTGTGTGAGATGGTTATTAGGATTAGCACAGAGCAATTAAATGTTAATGATATAATGAATAATGAGCCCCCACTCATTCTCATTAGCAAACAGTTGTTAATTGTATACGAGGCTAGTAGCAGCTGAAGCGGGGAGGGGGAAAAAACGGAGATTGGGAAAAAGGAAAGAGAGGTCAAACTAGAAAAAGGAGAAGGAATGCAAAAAAAAATGAAAAGTGCAATAGTGTAATATTACTGCTTCTATTTGATTTTTTTGGATTCCAACACATGGTGCACACATTAATCCAAGTCCACAGTCAAGCAGGCCTGCTTCAGTATAGTTCCAGATATTTAGTATAGATCCAGGAGCAGGTTGTCGAACTCTGCAGCAGCTCGGGGAGCACAAAACCCCTCTCATTTCCTGAAAACGCCCAGAAATCTGAGACAGCACCGATAACAAAAGTGGTCTTCTCAAAAACAGGATTTTAATAGAGGGTTAAGGCCTGTTTCTTAGAAGCATGTACTATTTTTTGTGACTAACCCATTTATTTATTAATTTATTTATTTTAATTTGATAGTCCCGAGGAGGCAGTTTTTCCAGTATAACCAGAGCGCCCCCATGAGGCGGCAAGCTGGAACCGCTGACTGTCCAGAGGGATGAGCATCACTTTGGGGGCCTGGCGGCAGTGCACTGGAGTAGATTAAGAGGGAAAATTATTTATAAATTTCCCTTCAATTATTTATTGAGCAATTCCTCCCAGTGTTTACTCAGGGGTTATTAAATATTATGCTGCTAAGCAACTTAAAAGACAGAAGTCAGAGGACATCCCGGGATACTTATAATTCCAGCACTCACAGAACTCACAGTGTTCCAGAACCAACGTTCAGAATGCAATTAAAGCAGCGGCTGCTCAATCAATTTTCTCATCATTTTACTTTTTTCCTCCTTCCGTTCTTTTTTTCCTCTCTTTTTCATTTGTGTTCAGCATTTGCAGTCTCTGGCCAAACACAGTGTGAGGAGCTATGTGTGTGTGTGTGTGTGCACGGACACTCTGTGTATGCGTGGCTGAGAGGTAATGGAATAACTGCGACTCAGCTAATCCGATCTGTCTCTCTTTCTCCATCTCCAGCCCCTGTCTTCCTCTCTCTATCGCTCCCCCTCAGTACATTGAGAGACAGACCTCTGTCTGCTGGCTCGGAGACCGTCAATAGTTTGTCCAGATAGTAGCAGCAGGCTTAGCCAGGGAAAGGAAATGTAGCTTTGGATTTTGTCCTTCTTGGTTCCCACAACAAGCCATCTAATAGGTTTTGGTAAGAGGGAAAGAGAGAGAGAGAGACAGAGAGAGGTAGTGAGAGAGAATGTGTACCTTTAGCCAGACAGCAGATGAGCATTACGCAGCTAAAGCAGTTTAAATCATCCTGGCTGACACTGATAACACACACATACAGACATGTGCACACACACACTTCATCCTACTCGTGTCACAGTTCATAGCCACTTGTGCAAAATACACACACACACACACACACACACACATGCAATGAGTGAAAAGAACTGAGAGAGGAAAATTCAGGTCAAAATGACCACACTTTCATTCCACACAGAGGCAAGCTCGCAGGGAAGTGGGTGTTTGACATTTCTTCAACCACTTTTACTGCTTGTTGGCCCTTGTAGGGATTCATTCCATCTCCTCTGTTCCCTCACGAGCAAGAAAAAAAAAAGCTGAGGTGTGTGTCCGTGTGTGTGTTCTTTTGCTTTGGGTGGCTCACTTTACCAAGAGAGAAAAGGAGAAAACACAAACCATAGCTATCAACCCTCTCCACTCTCACCCACACTCACAGTCTGTCTGCCTCTCCTCCCTCACTTTGCTTTGCTATCACACGTGTGTGTGTGTGTGTGTGTGACCAGAGGCTAGAACACTCTCCACAAAGCAGAAAAAGACCAGTAAGTTGGAAAAGAGGAAGCAAGGGGAGGCAGTCAGTGTAAAGAAAAATGTGTCATCTGCTTGATCGTTGCAGAAATCAGAGCTGGAGAGTGTGTGTGTGTGTGTGTGTGTGTGTGTGTGTGTGTGTGTGTGTGTGTGTGTGTGTGTATGTGTGCGCGTGTGGTGTCATGACAATTTATGTTGACAAGGTTTGCTCCAAACAGCACACACAAACACACACATCTCAATCAACACACAGCGGAGAAGGCTGGTGGTCTCACACATTTCAATGGAGCAACACTGACCCCTACTGACCGCTGCCGTTTTTCAAATGTATTGTATCAGTATCAATGTGATGTTCCTAATCACAGCCTGTGAAAGCCTAGACTCATTGAATAATAGGTTTTCATATTTCCATGCACAGAAGTCATTGACTTGATGGAAATGCTCAGTTTCTCACATTCTGTCATTATAAACTACAGAGGATAAACAATGGTGGCGACTCAGGTTGACAGGTGATGCCATGTTCTTGCAAGTGCAGCACTGTGCCTCAATTATAACAATGAGAGTGGGTTTAAAAGGGAGCCTATTATGCTCATTATACTCATTTATAGTTCTGTGTTTTCATTCTTAGACTCCACTAGAGTAGCTCTGCACATGAGTCACAGTTCCACAAATTCCTTAATTATCCTATAGTGGCCCTTTATGCAGCACCTCGGGTCATCCTTTGTCATCATTCATTCTTCATTCCAGCTCCTGTCTCTTCAAAGCTCTTCACTAAAAGCCCACATTATTCTTACTGGTCAGCTTATGAAAGCCTATCAATAGACAGCACCCAGTGTTGGTGAGCACTGCCATGACAGCTATAGTAACGTAACATGGAAAACACTGATATGGGTGATGGGATTATTACTGTACAAAAACACAACTTTACCTGTTGATATTGGTGAAACTGCATCATACTTGTAACATGATGAATTGCAGAGTTTGCTGTTGAGATCCATTTCTGGTGCGACATTAGTTCACAAAAAATAGTAGTCAGTGGTGAGTGACAGATCATTTTTTGATTCTGTTTGAATTATGCCATAAAATACATGTATGTTTGTCAATTTAAAAGATGATTTTGCAAGTCAAAAAAGTCGCAGCTTGTTATAAAGATCGCAAAGTACCATCAGGCTTTGTGTGAAACCACATCACCCGTCTCACACACTGTCGCCAACATGGCAGCTGGTCGATCTTGAGAGGTGCCAATATGCAAAAACAGAAAACCAAGACTTAGCTTGTGGGATTGACTCGAAAAGGTTTCTGTGAACCTGTGAATGATTGTAATGTCAGCTAGCTAACATTACGTTACAATAGCATGCAAAGCTAATTTAGCTAAAATAAGCTATTTTGTGAGACTGTGGGACAGTGTAGAAATCCATTTAAGCAGCTGCTGATTGTGCAAAAAAATAACAATTTCCTAAAATATCCTTTATGAGGATTTCAATACTTTAATGCTTTCGAAACAAAAATTTTGGTTGCAAACTTTTGGACCCCACTGTATTGCTAATAAACTGTATTGATACATTACATCACTTATTGAAACACCAACTAAACTTTGGAGGAACAGGATATGCTGATCAACTTAAATAATCAGAATTTAAAAATTCAATTTCCTAAAATTTAAAAAGAAAAAAAAGTAAAGCACGTCAAGGTGATTTCACCTGACTGCATTGTGCCTTTCAGGTATATATAATGGATACACATCAAATACGTACAATGGTAATCAGGTCTCAGCAGAGTGAGTTAGGTGAAGGAAAAAACACTTTGCATAATTCCCCCATTCATTCACTCTCATTAATGACCAAACTACAATCCCAAAATTAGACTGACTTACCTATCCCAATGAGGCTGTGACCCTGCGGAACTCCACATCTCAGCTCTAAACATTATCGGACTCATGCACTGTCTCAGTACTTTCATATTGGCACTGCTCATTCGTGCAGTTATTTATACTGTATTGTACATACAACTGTACTTATTCTTTCAATACTGTACAACTCATACATACACACTTTGCAACTCTGCCAACTTCACCTGTATGTATATAACATATTTGATTTTATAAACATATTTGTACATATACATATTTTTATAATAATATGTGTTTATACAGAGCTGGTGCACCTCTATAACAGGAGTGTTGAACTGGAGGAGGTTCTCAGGCCCGGCTCAGCAGGGAGGGTCAGGCTGAACTAGCTAGCTAACTGTCCGTAAGGAAAACTCTGTAAATCACTGAAAGTTCGGCAGAGCAGTCGTTGGATATCAGAGGGACCCCTCATCCGGAAAATGTTTTCTCCATAAAATATGCTCCTTATGAGAGTCCTGGTTGGAGCCGCTGTAAATCACCTTGGTGACAAATGGCGAATCTGCAATATCCAGGCAGAGAAAACCATTGGAAAACTAGTATTCTTTTACATTCTTTTACCTCATTATTTGCAACTTTGGCTGCATTTAATAGGAACAGGCAACATTGTAACATTTCATATATAGTATAACAGGAAATAAAGGAAAACATACTAGGTGCCCTTTAATGAACAACTACTAGGATTGTGAGTGATTCTCTTTGAAGATGGCTCCTTCACTCTCCTGTCTTCTCTTCTCTCTTGAGCTCTTCCTGTCTTTCTCTCACCAACATGTTAAAGGCCACGTTTATCATGTTTGATTTCAGTGCTATAAACTTTTAATGACCTCTGTCCTTGCTCTCTTCAAAAGCAATGATTGTTCAGGGGCGTGAGCCGCTGTGTGTCTCACACGGCGCTCAAGGAGGACTGACGACATTTTCAAATGGCATTTTGGGGATTCAGCTGCAATCTATCGGCTGATTGAACCTCTAATGCCAGTCTGTCTTTGATTTGTGGTCCTGTGTGCGCAAACCCGGGTCGGACGGGAAGACAAGTTTGCTAAAATAGCAATAAAAATGAACAGCGGCTGGGTTCAACCCCACACGTAAGTTTAAGTTTCATTAATAAAGACCTAATGCGTCATCTTTTTCATGTTTACCACAAAGAGCGCTGCGGATCACTGATTTCACTGATGCTCCATTCAAAGTGCAGAAGTGAAAATAAATAAAAAGGTTTTTCTAACCCATATTAAGGCAGAGAGGGTCAGCCCTGAGTCATGCCTGTATTTCTGTTCTCAGGCTTCCTGACCTCAAGTCTGAAGATAGGACAGAATCTATAAAGCCTGAGAGGCAAAATCCAGGGAAAAAAATCTCCATAAATCACTTGGCTGCTGTCTATTGCTCTGAGTGCACAGTAATAACTGAAGACCACTCAGATGATCGCACGAACATTTAGTATCAGTTTGTCTCTTCTCTCATCTGGATTTCGGCAGCTGGAAAGTATAAAAGACAAGAGACATTTTAATTAGAAAATCCACCTGAATTAATAAAAACGAGGAGGACAAAAATAGGACTTTGAGCAGATGGGGGGTGGGTCCTCCCATCCCCAGTGTTGACATGTGATGACTTTGTAATATTTTTATTAGCCATGCTAGTCTGTCACTGGACTACTTTGGTCCAGACTGAAATACCTCAAAATTTTTTGGTCACGAGATTTTATGCATCATGTCTCCAGAGACTGACTTTGGTGACTGAGCGCCACCATGAGGTTGAAATTGGTTTTGAATCAAATGTCGTCTCAATAATTTTTGGACCAGATTGCCATTAAATTTGCTGCACACATCCAAGCCCCCATCATGATGACTTTGGTCCAATAGTTCTGTTTATGACTAAACTGTACTTTGTGTTCATAGCTAATTAGCAAATGTTCTAACAAACTGAACAAAGATAGTTAACATGGTGTAAACATTATCATAAATGGTTTATTATAAATGGACATCTTAACTGTGTAGGAGCTTCTAATTTAAAAAAAAAACAAGATGAATTTTGTTGTTAGTACTAAAAGGAACTGGAATAATGTTTCTGGGTGTTTAAGAGTTCAACTATAAACTCAGATGAGTGTGGAAATATGCATAAAAAATACTGTATGCAGACATACAGTACACACTCAAGAGCTCCATGAGCAATTGAGGAAAAAAAGGCAAGAACTAAATCCACTCTTTACAAGTGTATACATTTAAAAATCACTAGGTGCTGTGTAAATGCAGACACACCAGTGGCATTTTCAGCTTCTTGACAAAGAGAAAGTAGTTAAACAGAATAATAAAACCACCGCCTGATGGCAGTGGCGACAGGAGCCGCTGTCTTCTGGGAGTGTGGGTGGGTATGTGCCTACAGCTAAACGAGGGGAAATGACAAGTCAGAATGGCACTTTGCAATGTTGTGGATCCTCATCGAGCTGCTGCTATCAGCTCAACATGAGTAATCCCATGCTCGGGTGAAAAAGGAAGAGTGCATGCTTGTGCAACTCAGTGATTTCTTCAAAGTCCCTTTTCATGTTGTGCTTCCTTCATGTTGTCCGTCCTTTATACTTCATCTCTTGATCTTTTTTGTGTTTGTTTCTTTGTCTTCATTTGTGTGGCGCCTCCCCCTCCACCCATGTTGTTTCATGCAACCTGTTAGCCCCCATCATGTGGAACTACCTCTGGCTGGCTCACCATGTTGATCAATGCATTTGTTGCGTGATGTGGGTGGGGGAGAAACATGGAGGGCATAATGAGAGGGGAGTGGGAGGGTCGCATAGGTGAGTGAGATAACGGATTGTATGAAACAAAGGAGGTGGGGCTGCGCAAATGAAGACAGAGGGAAAACGAGAGAGAAAGAGATCAAGAGATGAAATATGAAGGGTGGACAACATGATGAAAACAAATCATGAAAAGGGACTTTGAAGAAACAGACTCACAATTACAAAGGTACTGAGGCAGCCAAATTACATTAAGTTGAACGGCGATGAGAATTGTCAAACACCGGCAATCACCAGAGGAGGTTTTCTAAGCAAGATGAGAGAATTAAGTTCCAAAGATCAAAAGTAGTCCAAGCCCAAACCGCCGGGGATTGATTAGTCAAACTGCATAATGATTCAGTGTGGAGAGGGAGCTCTCTTGACTCTTCACATGTGCAAATGCTGTGTCCATCACAGCATGAAGAAATTGCATCAGCAAAGGGCTACAATGGTCAGTCACAAAATTCAGATTAGTCCTGCAGTCATGAGGCTGTGAGTGAGAAATTACTTGTTTCCAAGTTGAGTCCATAAAGAAGTATAGCTTGAATTGAGTAAGACAAAAATATGATGGCTTATGAAAATAGACAGAGGAAATTAAAGGTGTTGATCTCGTGTTGTACTTCAATACAACGGTCATATCAAAGCTTAGCTCTGTTAAAAGGTTCACTGCCTCTCGTGGTTGCATGTAGTTCTGTATCTGTATCATTAAGTACAGTATCAACTAAAAGGCTCCTGCATTATTTATATTTATCTTGTCACTGTTCTGACCTGACCTGTTGTAAAATCTAGTTTAGAACTTAATCCTGTATTAAAAATGTATGTTTTATAGCACCCTGGGAGCAGCACAACAGACTGGAAACAGCCATTTTATAACCTTATTCAGCCATGTATGACAAATGTGTTCGCAAAATTGCTTGCAGTACGTACACATCCAGCAGACAGAGGTGGAAAGATAAGTAGAATATTATACTCCAGTCAAAGTACTGGTGCTTGAAATAAAATTTATCGAGTAAAAGTAAATATAAGTAAAAAAAACAAAAACAAAACCCAAGTACGCATTAAACAACTTTGTTACAGTTACTAGAGTAAATGTAATTAGTTACCTCGACGCTTGGACAGAAAGCAGCATTATTTTTAATGTGAAATCACGTTTCGTTTCTGGTGAGACTAGTGAGGCTGAACCAAATCAACCAACACAATAACCAACCCACCAAAACACCCCACAGAGCTGAGCTGGGGACTCCATACTAAGGTGATAATTCTCTGTGGGGTCATGACTGAGAGTGACCTCTTCCATATAACATTTGTCCATATAACGTCATTTGATCGGCTCTTAACCTAAAAACATTGAATAGTCCGCCTTGAAGTTTAAGGCTAACACTGACAACAAATCCCATGAAAAGATCAAAACTAGGATTGTGCTAGTTATGCGCATGTTATAGAGTACCAAATGTAAAATTAAAGCAGCAAGCGGCGATGATCGGGCCCTCGCGGCCACGCCCTTTGGCCTACGCAAATTCTTTTATTAACTCTTCATCGCCAATGTGTCTCGTACACACCCTCCAAATCTGGAGTTGATCCGATTAAAACCCTAGGACGAGTTCGTTCAAATGCGTAGCGCGCAAATCGCTAAAACGCGACATTTAACGTTAATTTCCGAACTTCCTGTTCGGAATTCACAACGGTCGTAAGAGACTTTTTCGTAGGCCTTGCAATGGTTGTTATGCCCACCAATTTTCAGGCTCGCAGCTCAAACTAGCCGGAGGGGCTGCAGTTTGAGGCCCCCAGGGGCCGCTATGGAGCACGTATTTTTGTACAGTACACTTTTGTACACTGGATTCATAAATTTTTTTTGGCTAGGCGCGTTCACGTTTATCTCAAGCTGAAGGGCCGCAATTTGGGTTTAAATTGGGGCGAGAAAAATAATCATCATTTGGATTAGAATAGGGCCTTCGCCCCGTTAGTGGGCTCGGGTCCTAATGATGTTGGTTGATGTATTCCGAGAATCTCTCAAGGTTAATTGCTAATCTGACAAACAGGTCTGCCAGCATACACTACTCAACACACGAAAAGGAGAATTGCGTTGAATAAAAATAATGCAATTTAATGTGTGTACGTGTGTGTGTGTGTGTGTGTGTGTGTGTGTGTGTGTGGCAGACTTGATCACATGAGTGAAGACATCTCACCCAAGCAGTCTCGACCGCAAGGTGTAAACAGGAAGAGTGAGAGACAACAGGGGAAGATGTGATCTAACACGTGCCTCTGATAAGAAGATGGCGTTGGGGCAAACCGGGTGATGCTGCCAGGATATCTGTGCACTAACGGTCCTTGTGACTAACTGTGTGTAGGTGTGGCTTAGTGACAGAGAGAGATAGTGAGGCAAAGCAAAGATCCTAATCAAGAAAGTAAATAAACTGTCCTGTTTTACCTCACAGTAGCACAGCAGGCAAACTAACGTTCATCAGGCCTGGCGCTGCTCTTTTAACCAGTAAAACTGCAGCTTATTGCCTGTACTCACACTAACACAAGCGCCCCACGAAATGAGAGCACATCCAACTGTAATGCACTAAGCATGATCCTAACAACCAGCAAACACAGGAAATACTCCACAGTATTCACACAGTTACAGGACTCTGCCATCCCATCTTCACAGCAATAACAGAACAGTTCCCACGCATTGAAGCATACAAGACACACTATTAATAACTGAAGTCTCTGTCTAGACACAAGTCTTTTACATGTAGTTGCCTCAGCTGAAGGCAGCCGAGCTCTGTCTCGATCCATCAGGTGTGTTTTCGGTGCAGCCCTTGACTCCACACTGGCAGTGCCGTTTGTTTTGTTCCTTAGGTGGCTACGGCAAACTTGTTTCCTCTGTGGCAGCTGGAAAACAGCAGAGTTGACTTGGTTATAGAGAAGAAATGTGTAATCTGTTATTTCCTTGACAATTTTTTTTGTCCTTCTGCAGGTAGTATGAGAAAACAGCTGATGCTGCACAGCTGTTTCCTTTGGATACGGAATTGCATTCAATACAAACAGTCTTCTTACTTGACCAGTGAGTTAATCACTTGCGGCCAAGCGGCAACCTCCGGCGCTGAAAAATGAAGCCAATGCGGAAGTGCAAAAAAGCTGCAGTTCCTCGAATAACCGCTAGAGCAGGCCACAGAAGGGAGTCAATTACATTTGAGCCCCATGTTAAAATGTCCGATTTTACGACAGAAAGGTCGGTTTTTATAAGGCGTTCGTTTAAAATATACAGCATACATCATTATCCACAATTCATAGCTGTCAATCTATGTGGCGCCACTTTGATTGACAACTAGCCACTGACGGTCTAAAGGGCG
>JBBMOC010000341.1:59756-86579 GCA_037975185.1 Centropyge bicolor
AACAGGTTTGTAAAAAATCTGCCTCTGGTAGATAAATGAATGTTCTGTTGTTCCAGAGTTTAGCATCTATCATGAAAACAGTGACAAAGAAGCTTCATAGTAAGGCCTGTGGTAGAATCACAATAGACATCGTGGCAGACAGGAGTGATGCGAATGAGCTTAAAAGCCCTGCAAGAATTTTCACAAGGATCGTTTCATCTTTCTATGACAAAAAACTTGAAATGTTTTATCAAAAAGGCTGCATGTAGTGGCTTCATAAGTTAATCACAACATTAAAGGGAAAGTCTGTCTGCTCCCAGCAAGCACTGCTACATATGTGAAAAAGTTGTGTAAATCCTTTTGTGGCTCCAGAGAAAGCTGAGTCTGATAAATTGCCTAAAGTGATGTCGGTTGTGGCTGAAGGCTACAAGTTAGAAAATGTAAAAAAAAACCTGGAGGTGTGAAGATAGAAAGAAGTGAGCTTACCAGACCTCTGTGACCCACCATACATCTCTGCTGGAGGCTGGCAGCTCAAGGCAACATTAGTCGCCACTGGCATCTCTGACCAATCTGTCGGTGCATTGTGGGTAATGTAGGCACCAAGTTGTTTTTTTTGCTGTCCATGGTGAGGCTGACAGTGTTATAGGAGCGCAATACTAAATTGGAGGATTTTTTCAAAACTTGCATGGATTGCCAAATGTCATACAGACATTCATGGTGCCCACAGGATAAACTGTAATAATCCAAGCGATCCCCTGACTGACTCCTCTAGCACCATCATCAGGTCAAAATGTGACTTGGTCCGGTACTCTGGTTTAGGGCCAAATACCTTCAAAGTAATGGCATTCAGCCTAAGCTGTACTTTGTGTTTAGTGCTCATTAGCAAATAGTAGAATGCTGACAAAACTTTCTTAATCGACCAATCACAGCATCTGAAAGTCAGCAGCAGCACCAACTCCACCTCCACATGTGCTTCTCTATGAAGAGCTTAGAAGTGGAAAGGCTAAGCGAGGAGCTCTCTGAGGGTATTCTCTAAATGTTTGTGACTGATCATGGTATCTTACAAGAAATAAGAAATGCGGTGTTGACTTCATAGCTACACTCATTCTTTCATACACAATAAAAAGAAGGTGAAGCCCAAGGACTTAAACCTCCTCTTAATGGATTTAGTGGACTTGCAACAAATGGGAATAAAAGTTAGAATGAAGAACACATCAAAGTTCAATTTCTTGTGCCCTGGCTGCTTTTATGAAATATGAAGGTGTTATGAATAAGGCACACTAGCCTTGCAACACTTGGCATAAATCTTCCACAGTGCACTCCATGGCCTGCACTGAATTTCATATTGGAGTGATTTGACTCAGAAGAGAAAAGAAGAAGTTTCTTTTTTAAAGTAAAGCTATCAATTCAAATAGGAAGAGACATTATTTTTCCAGTCCAGTCAGGCACTGCTAATACTACTGATTGCCTCATAAATTTAACAAGTGGGATAAATGGGATGACAATTCCATGTGACATCAGGAATTTGAAATGAAAATCATCAAGAAACCACAATTCTTTGTCGTCTTATTCAAAGCAGCGTTACTCTATGACACAGTCTGCCTGCTTTCTGTCTTGTCTGCTCTTTTTCTCATTTTCCTTTGTCTCGCCCACCTCGGGGAGACGGTCTCTGTAATGAAAGGCGGTGGCTAAAAACCACTCGACGGAGCTGAGCTGTACACGTTACAATTTTAAACATATTAAAAAACGGTGGGAGATCTGACGGCAAAGCCAAAACATGTCTTGATTGTGAAGGTTTACACTGGAGGGACTACATTTAGGTCATTTAGGGACTGTACAAAAATTATTAGGGGAAGCAGCAGAGCAGAGGAGGATACTTTATTTCCTCATCCCCTGTTTTTATTTGATTTAATATTTTATATTTGTGAATTTTATTAAACATACAAGAAGGAGTTTTTGAATAGTTATGAAACAGTCTCTGTTTAATAATGATGCCTCCACCTGACCCAAATGAGCAAACAAGACTATCAGACACAAGATTGGCTATTTCTATAGTTATATAGTTATTCCTCATACCAGCTATGATTCCCTGCAAAATCAGACAAAACAGTTTACTGGGAGAGCCTATGTTTTATTATCACTGGGAGTAGTACTTTAGCCGACAGGAGCTCTGAGAGGCAAATGAGAAAAAAAAATTCAGGTGATCCAGTTTCAGAGTCTGACCTAAATTGTTTTCTCTTGTGTGTTTAGGACTTAAAGAGCTGGTGAAAAAACGGTTTTGCCAAGACAATCTTTCTAAAGTCTTTATTTATTTATTTTTATGAAACAGGTTGAAAAAAAAGGTTTTGCAAAAATGTGGATCATTTTTAGAAGTTACTTTTTTCTTGTCTGGGAAAACAGGTGAAAAAATGTTATGTCTGTTTTCCAGCCTTTAGGAAGTCATGTGATGGCGTAGTCAGAGCGAAGTCCTTGTAGGGAGGAGGTTGTGATGGATGAAATGGTCAAACACACTCGGGAGTCTGAGGTTTGTGTCCCATGTGAAACCAACTGGTATTTTTAGACTTTCATAACCAGTTAGTTTTGTTACCAAAACCTAAAACCTGTGATGGAAAAATCAGAACTGAAAATACTAAGACAAATTCTAATGCGCTCTCAAGCAACACATGGGCATTTTCTGACCTGGTGTCTATTGGCAGGATGACATCATGCACGCCTTTCAGAATGCTTACAAAGTAGTGTTGAAAAGTAGATCTGTTTTATAATGTAACAAAGTTATGTTTAGCATTTGATTGGATTTAAACAAAAAAGAACGGCTTGGTTAGTTTAAAAAGAGATCAAGGTTTGGGTTAAACTAAGCAGATTAGGAAAATGTTGCAATTTGGGTTCAATTATCACTTTATTAAAAATTGACCTTTGTCATCACGGTCACGATGATGAAAACACGTTAAGATTAGGAAACAAGCTTGGCCTTGCTTTTTAAAACAATGTGGACTGTCAGTTCGAAATGAAACGAATAAATGTCTCCTGATGTTTTGTTGACCCGTCGGTCCACCCCAACCTGCTCCCTGAACCTGCAGATTTTTGCTGCTATATTCTAACATCACCTAACTTCCTGTTGGCTCCTGTCATAATTACTATGGCTGCTAGAGGGCTTTGTCACTTCTTTTAAAACATACTGTATTTTGATTTTTGGCACTTGCAGTCTTCTCGGGAGGATGGTCTTGTGCATATAGTTTCTTGGTTGACATGCGCAATATGGCACAAAAGAAGCAGGTAGATATTTAGTATGTTGCTGAGGGATGCTTAATAAGAGCCATGGCTGCTGTTGATGTTAACCTTGAGTCACCTTTTAACCTCCTTTGACACCTGCCCTATTGCATCACACATTTTGACAAGCTTTAAAAAGCGTCTGTAAGTGTTCCATGAATGTCCAGATCCATTGACTCTTTCTTTGTATGATCTTTTTCAGTAGGTTTTCTTTTTTTTCTTTTTTTTTTTTTAAACCAAATCCAACTGAGCAGCAGCTCAGCTTGAAGTAGCTTTTAGATAATGCCAAAGGAAAAGCCAAACAGATCCACCCCTCTGCACAGAAACACAGTCTCTTATTTCTCATAATACTGGCCATATAGTGTGGCTTAACGTTCAGTGAAGGGCCGGGAAGCGAGTCTGTGCAAAGAGCAGGGAATGTGACCGACTGAGGCTAAAGAGACGACTTTGCTTTTGCCATTTTCTAAAAGTAATTAAACATCCTCAGAAGAAATGCTTGCGCCAGTGGTTCAGCCAGAGGAAAATCTAAGGATTCACATTAGCTTAATAGATACTGAAAGTCGTGTTTTACCTCATCAGTTTGAAACACACGAACACATGGTGTATGTTCCTAACACACAGGGATATGTTTGTATATGCTGTGCACTCCCACACGTTCGACTGAGAACCAACAGCCTGGTTTCACAATCCCCTCACACAGCAACCCCTATCTATTATGCTCACTGCAGATTCAGCTAAGTAGGTATTTCAATTGCTCTTCATAGATAGCTTCTCTTGTTATTGGGTTCAAACATCAAAAAGAAAAGATAACATCTAGAACAGAAGCATTGCTTTAATCCACATTTTCTCTCTCTCAAACACACACACACACACACACACACGGAGCGAGAGGGAGAGTTTAGCCTCTGCTAGCTTTTACCTCACCTTGAAAATAAGATTAAAATGTTATCAGTTGTACCACCTGCACAGCGCCGCTCTGACTCTAACTACAGATACAAGACATCAAGCTTAATCCTGAACATGAGATACAGTAATACACACACATACACACACAGGCCTGGGCACACACATTGACTGAAACAGTGTCTACAGACACTTGTGATCATGATGTGTTACTCTAATGGAATGGTTTTCTTTAAGAGTACTCCTCTATTCCATTAATACATTAGCAGCCAGACAAGAGGACTAATATCATCTGAAAATCTCTGCTATGCTCCTGATGTTTGCACAAAGTTAGGTGAAAGGCTGACACCAAGTGGTCGCTTAAGGTACTACAATATTACTGTAAAACTTGATTGAGGCATTTTTAAAGGAGCCTTTTGTTGACAGAGCTGTATTTAATGAACAATTACTTTGATCAGTCAAGAGTATCTTCATTCATGATACATCATCTAAGTACTGTCAGTTCTTCAAAAGGTGCTTTTTTCCCATCATTTTACTCCAGCATTCTTTGTAGTAACGAAGCACACTCAAGTTATAACAAAACCTCACAAACCTTCAAATGGAGGAAAAACATCTTATAAATACTTGAAATTATATTCTGTGACCTGTGACATTTTTACCAAAGAGAACTGCACTTAAAAAGTACTCTGAGGAGTCGACTTACGAATAGAACAGTTTTTTACTGAGTGTGAAGACACATTTATTAACCTACATTATGTGTGAGACTAATCTTTAAGAGTTCAAAAGAATCAGAGCAATCAGCAGCAATCATGGGCATTTGTTTTTTGCTTAGTCAATTATCGGCATTGTTTTTGTAAAATCAATTTTAAAAATATGAATCATAAAAATCAGGATTTACACATCTGCCCCATTGTAAAAATCAGCAATTGAAATTTTTTAAAAAGTTAACTTTATTTTTTAATCCTTAAAAAAATAGCAGCAATTCACATGTTAAACGTACAATCTAATATATTTATAATTATAAATACATAAATAGGGATAAAATAATGTAAAAAGCTGTGGAAATGGGAACAAAATACAACCGAAAAAAAATGTCATCCTATGAAAAGCTTGAATTAAATGTAAATAATGGACTAAAACTACACTATCCTGAATCATAATGCTTCATATATATATTTTAAGTCATGACAAATGATGAACAAGTAGCAGAAGGTGTGTGATCACCAGCTTCGACTCAGAGTAAAGACATAAGTAATTAGTAAACTTTTCAACTTAAATATGTGAGTTATTTCTGTGTTTCAAGTTCAAAATGTGTTGATAATGACTGACCCTGATCTATGGTCAAATAATACACCAAGGGCTTTTGCGCTCATACGGTGCAACTGATATAATGGAAGAATCTGAATATTCACAGAATAAATACCTATATATCAAAAGTGACAACTGACCTTCATCTTTAAGTGATACATTTCACAACACACTGCTTTCTGTCCTTAAAGAAACACTACAACACTTTCATAAGTTACTAGATTAACCTTTCTGAAATGCACATAAGAACTTGGGACAATCACTTCAAGAGACATGTACACAAGAAGCATTTTTGCAATGTATCACAGCAACTGTATTACACAGCATCTTAATCTGAAAGAAACCAACACGCCACACTTGTCTCACTGGCTGTCTATCATCATACGTCCAGGTGAATCCTCTGGTGGCGCTTCAGGTTACATTTCTGGGTGAAGCGTTTGCCACAAGCCAAGCAGCAGTAGGGTCTTTCTCCGGTGTGAACCCGGCGGTGAGCCTTGAGGTTGCTCAGCTTGGTGAAGCTGCGACCACAGATGGAGCAGCAGAAAGGCCGCTCACCCGTGTGAGTCTGCAAGTGGGCCTTGAGGTTGCTGGGGTGAGGAAAGCACTTCCCACACTGGCCGCAGCGCAGCAGGTGCCTGGGGCCGGCGTGGGGGTGAGAGTCTGGCTGGGTCAACGGGCTGCTGTGATGGGAGTTTGCAGACTGAAGTTGGCTTTTGATGCTGACCAATGGAGCACAAGTACGGTTGTGTGCTGAAGCTTGTTTGCCGCCCAGGTGAACCCGCTGGACAGAGAGTGGAGGAGGAGGAGGAGGAGGAGCGGCTTTGGATGTGGAGGGAATTCTGTTGAGAGGATTTAAGTTCACAACCTGAGAGTGGGCTAGAGACAGCGCTGCGGCGGAGCTGTTGGAGAGTGCGTGGGGGGGCTTTTTCATCGGCCGGTGGAGGTGCTGTATAGCTGCTTGCAATCTGAGACCTGTGCCCACTTTGGAATGCAGCTTCATAACCTCCTGCACAGCGGCTTTATGGGAAATGTGGTTCTGCTTGAGTGGCTCTGAACTCACCCTGTGCTGTTTTACCGAACATGAGAAAGATGCCCTTCCAGGCTTTGTCGTCTTCTTTTCCTTAAGCTCTCTTTCCGCGCAGCCATCAGAATCGACAATAACCTCCTGCTTGATAGTCACACCCAACATGTCGCTGTTTTGCAGTCTTGCCGTAGGGGATGCCGAGGATGAAATCTGATCTCTACCTGGGGCAACCAGAGCATTAACATCTGCTGTGGCGGAGTTGGCCGGCTCATGTTCTGTTTGCTGTAGAGAACCTCGACTTTTGGCTGGATCACAGTCCTTTTCTGCTGTAAGTCTGTGGTTCTGAAGAAAACCAGCTGTTGTGACAGTCAGTCCTGCCCAACCACTGTCCACCTCTAAAGACAGATCTGTAGCCATGAGTGTTTCCTCCTGCTCCTCAGGAAAGACATAAGCACTAGAGATCTGTGGGTCTTGCTTAATGACGTTCCTCAATAATTCCTCACTGTTCTCTGGAGTCTGTTTTTGTTGTGCCTCAATCATCTCAGTCGGGCGATGGGATTCAGGTGCTACTTCACCTACAAAATGAATAGAAACATTATAAGTGGTGTAAATGAATTCAACTGCCTTTTCCCAATTGGTAGACATTTACCAAAAAAAAGCAAGTTGGTTGCTCCAAGAGCTAATATTGTCCGCTCAGTATTATGGTCTGAGAAGATAATATTCTATCCACTGAAATTGTTTCATCCCAAAAGAACATCTGCCTAAATAAGAGGATGGATCAATTAATTGTATTTAATACAGAAGGTAGGAGAGGTCATATATTTACAAGCAGTGGTTGCTAGGCTTAATCTTAATTAATTCAAATCACTGAACCTGAGCTCTCAGTTGTGTCTTGGCCTTTTGGAGAATTTTTCACGTAAATATAATGGATAAATAACATGACTCGCTGGGCAGTTAATTGTACTAACAGACTGTCTAAATAGTCTGTGCTCCAGTTTTGTTGTAGCCTTGGGTTAGCCCTCGAGCAAGATCCCCAGCTGCTTGGTATCTTGATGCAGATTGTGTGTGTAGCCGCTTGTTGGCTAGAGTTTGATTGTGCATGTGTACTGCTACATTGACTGTGTTTCTCTCAGGTGTACAGGACAAGTTTCTCCTGTGGAAGACAGTATAGGTTGATCTAATCTAATGATGGTAAGCATCTGGTAGCTACAGTTATTAAACCAACTGCACTGAAGTCAAATCATAATAGACAAGTGTTATAATTCAGGATGACGATACTATTTAAAAAAAGATGCTAGTGGTCCACCTCGTTAGTTAGCTAACTTTTTGCAGTCTTAATGCTAAACTTGCCATACGAAAAATGTAACGTTAATGTGTTCCAGCAAACAACTTCATTCAGCCTGTCTCACCTCCACCCATGCTCAACATTTTTGCCCATTTATGGATGAGCTGGGACTTCGACTCAAATACTGTCATTGCCATCCAATGGACCATTACTAACATTTGTATGGTAGTAATCGAGTGCCTTAACTGTTACAATAAGAAGTATGGCCAATGAGCCACTGTTTAATGTTGACATTTTTTAAGATAAATGACAAAAATGTTACTTTCTAGTTTTTTTGTTTGTTTTCCCTGTTGTACTGAAACATTCCAAACCATAATCCCAAAATCACAGCACTGTGAATTCTGTGTACTATTACACCTTAATTAGATATTCAAACTTAATATGCACCAAAAATAATGGACAGGAAACACAACACAGTACTCACCATCAAGGGTACCACTCCAGCCTCCAATATGCACAGAAGAACAAGATGGCTTTTGCGCTTCTTCTTCCTTTACATCCACCACTGGTAATAGATCTTCTTCTGTTGCCTAAATGGGACAGATAACACATCATTCACTCATCATTCCATTCACTGTGCAATACTTCATTCAATTTAATATGCAATATTTTATATTTAATCCACCATGCAAGATCTCATTTCTTATCTCAAGTCAAGTCCATAGAGTATATACTGGTCATATATTTCATACTCATATCTGTAAACTGTAAATAATCTTGTGTAAATTTGTTAATACTTTTTTTAGCCTGTTTAAATTGTTCGTTTTTACTATTTAACTGCTTCTTTCGCTCTTTGCTGCTGTGCAATGTTTCCCCACTAAGAGACGAATAAAGGTATATCTTAACTTCTATTATCTTCTCAGAATTGTGATAATAGGCTTTCATTTTTATTTGTTAGTTGAACGTTCTGTGCCAAATGTTACTGTCAGAAAAGATATGCATAAAGCCTCTCAGAACAACACTGATCCAGCATCACTGACACAGTAAGTTTGCTGTGGGTCTTGTGACCGACCTGTGATTCAGTTCTGTGAGTGTCTGCAGGACTGTCTTCTGTCTGTGCTGTCTCTGGTGTGACTTCCTGTCTGCCTCGTGTCCACCTTTCCATAGAGTCACCCTCTTTCTTCACGCCACAGTCCCTCAGTGCATCTGAAAAAAATGAACATTGAAGTTGAATAACAGAACACAGACTGGTTTTATAACCAATCATATATCATGTTTGTTCTTACCATCCTCCTGTCCATTGGGCCTTTGCTCTGCCTTGTCATTGCACAGCCTCACATCCTCCTTGGCCCAGTCAACACACTTCCCAGTCTTCCCTCCTTCTTTCCCCTCTTGGTCACTCAGTTTCCTCTCAGCCCACTGCAGCTGAATCCTCAGGGACTCCACCTCCTGGTTCCTGCGCTTCACCTCCTCCAAGAAGCCGTCCTCCACCAACCTGGTGACCTCGAACATAGCTGTCTTTACCACAGCCTCCATCACATCCGAGAGCTGGGTCTGGAAAGTGACAATGAGGGTGTCCAGGTCCGACATGGCAGACTGTCAGGTGTCTGACAACTCGGGAGACGGAAGTGCGTTTGTTTGGGAGAAAAGTGAGGCAGCAGGACTTTTTCTTGAAAATGCTACCACAGGTTGTTTTTGGTTGTTATCACAGGGAAGTCTATACAACCAACGGCATGCATCCACTTGTTGATGTGGGTATTTCATGCAATGAGAAATTAACATTCATTAAATTATAAATATTAAAAAGTCGCAATTATGAAGCCCGATGACCTTTTTTTTTTACACTAATTCATGTCTGCTGTCAGCTAGCCAGTTAGCTTAACGTTAATGGTAGCATTCGTATGCTCACTAACGTAAACGGCGTCAAACCGTTAACAAATCGGTCACAATTTCGAATTTCACAAACCATAGTCGAGCCTAACGTGTTGATTTAGTCACACTTGGGTTTATGGATCCCACGAGTAACAGCTGTGTAGCGAAGCATGTGCACTAATCATTTAACCGTAAGAGCCTTTAAACAATCGCTGGTGCTCCTTGTTTTTGCTCGTGACGTCGTTCACTACGCAGTACGGTGGCCTCGGCAGAAACCGCGAATAACGAAACGCGTTTTCATAAAGGGAAACCAACATGCTGCGCCAAGCAGTCATAGTTAGCTGTAGTACTAAAAATTATGGACTTCTGCTGCAATGGTTTATTGAATAGATGCACAAAGTTGAGAACTTTACACGATTTAAGTTACAGTTATGAAGATCAAATATTATTCTCAGTCATTTCCATTTAGGTTTTTGATTGTTTTTGATTTGATTAAATGATACTTCCACATCAAAACTGGATTTTGATTAGGATATTAGGTTACCAATAAAAGTGGATGTGCTATCTTTGTACTTAATTATTGCCATTGCATTTAACTTACCAATTATTATAATTAATAGTTTGTAATGTACAGTGACCTTTGGTAGATGAAGTAGACTTGTGCCTGGAAAGTTATTTTTATTTTAATTCAATATCCTTGCCAAATAGCAAAAATGAAATAAAAATAAACATAATAAAATTGGGGACTGATGAACTCCAGTTATGAGGCCATAACCTTAATATGAAAATGCATACTTCTTTCCAAGCTGCACTCCTCCCCACTACTTTCCATCCTTTTAACAAAAGGAGGGTTTTTGTTCAACCCTCTACTGGGAGAAACCACTGGAATGTCACCTAGAGTACCTGTTTTTAAATAACCCCAGAAAGATTTCCCTTGACAATACTCTTCTTGATCATTCTCCCCTGGTCAGTCTTTACTGTCACACTCCTCATCTGTAATAACATGGCTCAGTGCTGGGCTGGCCTCTCTGTCTCTCTCGAAATTTATTTGCAAAGTGCAAAGTTCACACTTTGCACAATAAATTAAAATTTGAAGGTAAATGCATTGACAAGACATTTTTCTATATCTTCTTGTTTTTTCTTTTGCCATGTGGGATTCACTTAGCAGATGAATTTCATTATATACTTTTAATTCAAAAATTGACCACCACCATGAAAGTAACACTGTGAACATACACAGCTTTACTTTGTACTGTAAAAGGTTGGGTCCTCATGACTTTTTTTTTTTTTAAAGTAATATCCTTTGCAGGTTTAATGACCAAAATGTAATTATCTACAAAAGTTTGTTCCAAAAAATATATCAAGTAATTTCCAGTGAGTTCACTGATTTAAAAAAAAATGGAAACATTAGAACAACTTTAGATGAAAATGGGATTAAAATCCATGGCTCTGGCTTCAGTTGTTTCATTTACAGAAAACATTTACAGACATCATTTTTACTTTTATTTTGAATTTGTAATGTAATCACAATGATGGCATTACTCAGCCTTTTTCAATTGTACTTAAAGTGAGTCATTTTTTCAGTATCAAAATATGCAGCAACAAAAGTGTATAAATAAGACATATTCTATCAAACACGAAATGTGTATGTTATGTTTGTCCTATGTTTTTATACCAACAAAAGGTTTTTGAATATAAACCAAAAGACTTGGAATTGAAGAGAGAAAGAAAGAAAAAACATGACTTTGGCTGATAAATGGCTCATAAATAAAAGCATTCGTTTTCAAAATCTTCTAATACAACAAAAATTTTAAATTGTCTGATGCTCCCTCCCAAAACTTCCTTTGTTTTATAGATCTGTCATGTGTTTGCGTTGATGTGATTTCAGATGATCCAGGCGTTTGAAACTGAGGCCACAGACAGTGCAGCAGTATGGGCGTTCCCCAGTGTGGGTACGCTGGTGAACCTTCAAAATGTCTGCCCGTGTGAAGCTCTTATCACACATAGTGCACCGATGAGGTTTTTCCTGGGTGTGGATTCTCCGGTGTAACTTCAGATTCCAGAGACGGCTGAACTTGTTCCCACATACAGTGCAGCAGTAAGGTTTGTCACCCGTTTGGCCACACTTGTGTGTCTTTAGGTCAGAGAAAGAAGGGAATCCTTTACCGCAATGGCTGCAGAGATGGAGCCCCTGCCCTGAGTGAATCCTCTGGTGGACTTTGAGGTTACAGGCTTGAGCGAAGGTCTTTCCACACTGGGTGCAGGAGTATGATGGCATCTGTCCAGTGCCTTTGTGTGACTGCTTATGGGCCTTCAGCGAGGCCGAATCAAGGAAGGACATGGAGCACTGGTTACAGGCGTGTCTCCTCCCTCCTCTTCCTCCTGCCTGATGTTGCAACCTCTCACCCAGGTTTAAGGTATCACTGTATGCATCTGACGGTCCATACATATCTGCGGTGTTGTCTAAAGATGGGTCATTGCGAACGCCCTGGCCCCGGAGGCTTAACCTACTGCCTGATTCACTAGACACATGTTCAGGGTACAAGATGCCTGGGTCCTGTAGATACCCTTCTTCATTGATCAACAAACAGCTGAACTCTCCACTTACATTAATGTTAGTCCTTGAGGGTGAGCCTGCAGGTGAACCAGCCGTGCCCCTTCTATTCCGTAGAGGGCCTGCTTGATAAGCTTGATGCTCAGCTCCTTCTGGTGCTTCCATATCCCCCTCATAGTGTCCCATGTAACTCAGATCCTCACCCAGGTGCGATGGTGATCCTTGTAACCCATCCAAGTTACCCATGTCTATCATATTGCCATCTCCATAGCCAGTTTTGTCGAAGCCATCCAAGTCCTCCATACCATACCTGCCCTGGAAAAGTGGTTCAGATGGGTCACCTGAATGTCCATCTTGGCCTGACTCTGGTCTCTGGTCAAAGCCAATTTCCCAGTTCACGTGGCACTTTGGGATCTTCTGGTCACTGTAACGTTTACTGGGCCCCGGCAGACCTGATGCCTCTGTTTCTGACCAAAGAGAGGTGGAAAAACATTTTGAGCAATGGATATATGGTTACCGGGCCTACAATGACAGAAATTACCATAAAACACAACATCTGGCTGATAATGAGCATCGTCCAGTTTATGATTTTCCAATAAACCAGTCGTGTAGAAATTACTATATAGTTACATGTGACTGAAAATTAACAAGATATTCATCTGCTTAAAATTCCCTTCAAAATACAGTGAATCTATCTACATATATGAAAAGACTGACCCTCCAAATTGACTCCCCATCTCTCTTGAGACTCATTAGTTTCTGGCGTGATCCGAAGGGATTCTTCCTTGAGCAGTCTATCCAGCTTTTCACCCTGTACGCCTGGAGACTAGCAGACACACAGCAGAAAGACGCCATTAATACGGGAAGATTAACTCCACTCACCTCAAGAGAAACCATAAGGCTGTCAGTACATCAACAAGCAGATCTGACTTGATGCAAAAGCATTTAAAGGTTACACAAAAAGGAAAATACTGTAAAATACTACAGAGATTACTTGACTCCCGAGAAGTGTAGAAAGGAAATTGCCATTGATTGGACTGACAAACACATTTTAAACATTTAAATCGAATCTACTGAAGCTTGAATTGCTTAATAAAGAGTTCTCTACCTGTGGCATCTTCATGGTGCTGTGGGTCTCTTCTGCTTCATGACTTGGTGTCTCTCCATCAGTGTCCTGGGAGCTATTTGTCTCTTCTTGCAGCACACACTCCTGTTTAAGACTTTTCTCTGTAGCAGAAGATAATGAGGGTTTTTTTCCTTTTCTCATTTGCATTTGAAGTATTTAGAAAGATTCAGATGGATCATACTCTAATTGGATGGAGTATCTGTTTAAGATACTTCAAACAGCTACAATAAACAATAACTCTGAGTGTCTGAAGTGTAATGTCAAAGTTGTCGCAAATTGTAATGAACCCACAGAGGGTTCTGCAGCTCCCCTCAGCTCTACAAAGCTTTGCACTGATTTTCAGCTCATTGTTTTGTTTTTCCATGACTTTACTTTTTTGGTTCAATCTCACCACTCTCAATGTCTAATTTTCAGCCCACAATAGGCAACTGTCATCAGAGTAAAGTTCTCAAAACCCACTGTACAAAGGAGTTGATAGAAACCCAAAACAGAGCTAAAAAGAACGACATTTAACTGCACCTCTGCGCTCAAGTGGCCGAAAAAAATTGTCAAGGCAGGTTCAAAGCTACATAACATATTTTGGGCACTTGTTGGCTGGAGAAACAAGAGCATTTGATAAAATGTTGTCACAGTACACATAGCATCAAATGTGTCAATATAAAATCTAATTAAATTTTGATTAATGGTTATTAAAAAGATATTGATTAGGATGGCTTTAAAACTGTTACAGAGCACCTCTGTTGACTTAATTTGATAAAGATTTTCACATGTATGATTAATAAAAATGATCCACAAGGACCCACAAGGAAATGTGTTTTGGTGATGTGATTCAGAATAGAGCCAGTCATCCATTTGACAACATTAATACTGGGTTGAATAGTGGATGAAATATGCATGTGTACCAGCAGACAGACTGACCTGTGGCTCTGGGTTCTTCCTCACTGGACAGACCGACTCTTCCACAGTCAACACATCTCCCCCTCCGGTCTCCCTCTCTTTCTTTACGGCGACTCTCGGACCACTTGAGCCTCCTCTTCAGGGACTCGACCTGCTCCCTGCACCGTGTCACCTCCTCCAGAAAGCTGTCCTCAACCAGCCGGGTGATTTCATACATGGCAGCCTTGAAGACCGTTTCCATAACTCCAGAGAGCTGGGACTGAAACGTTACTATAGCCTCGGCCATTATGCCAACAATGTGAGATGATAACTCTGTTGCTCTTTTTTTTTCAGTACACTGACGAGAAGGCAACTTTGCACTGGCACTTGTAGTAGAGTGGCATTTGTCGATCACGGCTAACCTCTTTAAACTGGTTGTGCCAGTTTCTTAAACTCGGTTTTCAGCGTGGTCAACGTTTAACAGGTTGCAGTTGTATATTAAAAGGTCCACATTCACCGTTTGGGTACTTCCATCACACAAAACGTGATGATAAACAAACAATAGCTCGCTTGTAGTTAGCTAACTAGCTTGCAGCACTAGTTTTGATTTAGAGTTAGTTACAGATTGTGACCACTGTGTCACAAGCCATTATCGTAAACATAAAATCACCACATTTAACACGCATCTAGTTTCTGTTTAGTGCAAAATGAGTTTGGTGGTAAGAGGAATTCAACCACTTAGCTTGTCTAACGATACATTATTTTCCGTTGAGCTATCGCATTTCCTCTTGATTCCGTAAACAACCGCACTTCCGAGATTTAAAGTACGGGTCGCAAAGTGGGACAATCTAAATCGTGTAGGCTGTATGAATGTCTCTTAAAGAATTACGCTTTATGGTTAATCATGCGCGTTACTGGTATTGAATTAGTCACAAGAGTACCATCTTATGTTTTCTCATTAATTACATTTATACAAAAGACACAGTTTCGATTTGAAGTGCATCACCGGATATTTTGCTGAACTCCCTACTTCCGTATTTGTGCGTCACACAAAGCAGGGGCCGTCTGGGAAGAAGCCATGTTGAACACATAGCTCCGCTCGTCTCCTCGTACCACGTTTTTAATAACGCTACAGTCAATGTGGTGTCAAACGTGGATTCGTACTGAAACTCGGACGAAAGGTTAAACTGGACCAACATGTCAGCGGACGATTTCCAGACCAAGTACGCCTCCGTCATGGAGAGCATGCTCAAGAGTGCCGTGGCTGAGACCACGAAACTTTTCGAAACTATGGTCGACGAGCTGAAGGCAGAAATATCCCGAATCAAGAAGGAGAACGAGGACCTGAAAACGAAATGCAGCCAGTTTGAACACGAGAGAAGTCAGACCACTGTTTACATGAGACAAAGTGAGGCTCCTGCAGGAAGAAGCGCCGAGACACGTGACACAGCTGTTCAGTGTGGTGAGTTCAATGCCCAGTTATCCTCCATAAGCTCTGTAATCCTTACCAATATAACGGTTGGACAATGCTGTGTGATGTATTAGACTAAATCATGAGTGTAGTGGTGTTATATGCGAGTCATATGGCACCACCTGTCTGCATGGTCTGCTGATGTGGCTTTGCCTATCAGAGCGTGTGATCCAAAATAGGAGGGAAACCATACCATGCTATCCTGGCTAACAGTGAGGTTGCATGATTGTAACAGTGTGATCCAACCATATTCTGTACTAAACTTACAATCAGCATTTATAAACAAGATCACGTGATGTAAATACATTTAGACTCACATGTGTTTACATGGAGTGAAGTCACATCATATAGAACTGAAATATGTGATGGTGAGAATATTTTAAAATGTCTTTAAGAAAGAAGCATGAAACCTTTTAAGGACTGCTATATCAAATTACTGTTGTGTGACAGCCAGGCTGGATTAAACAGTGTAGCTGGTACCTCGCATTGTCTTATACGCTCTAGGCTTGCACTTTGTTAAACATTGTTTTTCCTTAACATTTCATGGCGGTGTTTTTTTCCTTCAGATATACTGATTTTGCAATATATACAGTGGTATGTAAAAATTTAGGCATGCCTCATCAAACTTTCTGTTTTTGTGAATAGCTAAGCAAGCAAAAGATATCCTGATTGCCAAAAGGCATAATGTTCAGATGACACATTTCTTTAATATTTGAAGTAAGCTGATTTGGAGCTCAATGCTAAAACAGTAGAGATGGTTGTGGACTTCAGAAAGAACCCAGCCCCACCTGCCCCCATCTTCCTGTGTTCCTTCCTCATTCTCTGATTTATTGTCTGGTGTTTCCAAAGTAGCCACTGACAGACAACCAAATGAAATGCACTGTTAACTTAACTTAATAAAATTACATAATTCTGTGGCTAGGAAATATGCGATAAAACGATAGTGATGTGTACAGGCTATAGACACTTCATCAATAGCAAGGGTTAAAGACAACCTTAGTTTCTATTTGTATGCAGATGACATCCAGGTTTACTTATCTTTTGATTACAACAATAATATTCAATCATGCATTTTATTCATACTGCTTATTGTATTTTCTTTGAAGATTCAGGGCCTTTGTCTTAAAATTCACAAGTTGTCCTGTTCTTTTGTGTGTGTGTGTGTATGTGTATGTTTTACAGAACTTGTTCCTTTTCGCACAATTCTGGTAGAGCAATGTCAACCACTGAGGCCCCCAACATTGCAAAACCAAAAGCAACAATGCAGTCATGAGGAGACGGAGTATGTTTTGCGGGAACACAACTATGACAGTCATGGAGCGGGAAATTCTCAAATGGCATTTATGCTTGTCAAACAGGCGGTGTGTATCTTGACAGCAAACAAATGTATATTTCCATTTACTATGGTTTCTCAAAATTGAAAGTTTTGTCACCCTTCTGCATAACTCACATGATAATTCGTCTCTGCAGTCTGTCTTGAAGCAAAAGGACAAAGAAGCCACGGTGGTCTGCAAGCAAGTCTTTAGTCATAAAGCAGGTAAGGAATTAAAATTGACTTTAATTTTTTCAACTAAAGTTGGAACATTTGTATTATTTAATAAAGCCTACAAAATTTGGTAGGATTTACTTCTCACCATTGTCACCTTTTTATTTCTTCTCATATTTCCTCTGTGATGTCTCTATCATTGCTCTGTCTAGATTCGCAATCAGCCTCTGTTGGTGGAATTGAAATTGAAGGGAAGCCTTTCATGAAAAAGGTATGTTCAACTAGAGAAACACCGTCACCTCAAAGACATGAAGAGACCCAAGTGGCCCAGGAACTACCCCTTTTGGCAACAATTAGTGACTTACAGGGAGCCCCGAATCAATCATCTGAAATAGAGGATTCATTAGTCATTTCACTTGCTGCAATAAAAGATGACATTGAAGATGAGTCTGAAGTCAGTCAGAAGATATCAGAAATTGGTGCACATGGAGAAATCATGACATCTGAAAAAGACCAGTTGGTGGTTGCTTCACCTCAATTAGAGGTTGAACCCCTTGAAAAAGAACAGCCATCAGTGGTCTCCCAAGAATGTCAAACAGATGTTGAAACATCAGTAAATGAAAAGACTGGAGTTACTCTGCAACAATATGAAGATGTGCAATCTACGCAGGAACAATTTCCACAACCCATACCATTCAGCAAAGGAGAAGCATGTGATGAACTTAAAAAAGATCTGGCAGAAAATGAGGCTAGTTCCCAGCCTGACTTGCCAGTACGACATAGAAGAGGACGGGCACCAAAGAAAGCAAAACCTCTACAACAGCCAGTGAAAGGAATATGTCAGTTACCTTCAGGTATTCTAATAGGACGAGAAATGAAAAAATCTGCTACAATAAGAGTGGAAGAGGCTGGGGTTTCTTCTGCAGTTGACACAGTTAATATCATTTCATCCGGGGCGCCACATGCATGTCCAATTCAGCCGAAAGAGTCTTTATCCATTATCACTCCATCAATCCAGGAGAGACTAAACACTGCTTTAGAAGTAGTTGAGAACAGTAAGGATGGCTCTCAAGCAGTTTCAGTAGCATCTTTGAGGAGAAGATGTTACTCTGAAAGGGAAAAACCATCTGAATGTCAACAACTTTCCATAGATATGAAAGAAGCAGCAACTCAGACTACATCTACTAAAGTTTGCTCTGCTATTCGGACTCTAAACTCTCCACCAGCGGCGTGTCCACAAGCACCATCAATTCAGCCCAGAGAACGACTCACCTCTGTAACTCTTCAAGATGCAATTCTACTCGTTGAAGCCATGAATCAGTCAGGGGTAGATGATACATCTTCCTCTCTGCAAAGAATGGCATCAACACTCCAAACCCAGTGTGCTCGCCATGTGGGGGCCTTACAAACAGTGGACAAGGTCCCAGCTGAACCACAGACACTGCCACTTCCTGTTGAAACACATGAAGCTGTAGATAATCTACCCATAACAGCCCTTCCTCGGACTACAGATGCCAATCCAACCAATGCAGCTCAGGCCCACATTAAGGTTGACAAACAAAAGCAACAGTGTACCACTACACCTTCAGTGCCCCCATCAACTGCTGCAATTCAAATAAGTGTGCAGTCGCTCCTGCAGCACCGCCCCCATACTCTGATAACATCGGTAGCACCCATCAGGCGGGGTAATACAGCACTTCATAAAATAATTGTTATCCCAAGATCATTATCCTCATTGATGCCTCATAAAATTGTAAAACAGCCTCTGACACAGATTCCTCCTGTAATGTCAACAGTTGTTGCTGCGCAAAATAACAGTATACTTCCAGGCTCTACAGCTGCAGACCTTACCCTCAAAACACTTCCCCTTTCCTCTGTCCCTCAGACAGCAGTGTATGTTAAGTCCAGCAAATCGCTTCCTGTTGTCACACAGTCGACCACCACCTCTACAGATGTGCGGTCAGGGACTCTTCGTCTCCCCAAAAAAACAATTATAATTCCAAGACAAATGCCAGCTAAAGCACCAAGGAAACAGCAGTCACAGACCATTGTTCTGACAGCGCAGCAAGAGTCAACCCAATCAGATGCTCCTGTTATGGTGTCCTCATCACAGGAGTTGAACTCTTCTGTGAGTACACATACTGCTTTAGGGGAAGTCACTACAGATTTCTCTCAAAAGAGGGATAGTACACCTGACAACTTGGAATCTCCCAAACAAACTCCCTTTGTTTCTGAAACAAATGCACATACAGAAATCTGTTCCAGTTTAAAAATGTCAGCTGGACCAGTCCCAAACTCCGAGTCTCTAACAGAACCATTGACTTTTGAGCAAAACCTTTCTACTGTGATCAGATTAACCAGGCTCCCATTTCAAATGTCAACCAAAGAATCAGTCTTGGTCTCAAGACTACCTGCAAATGGATATTCTGACTCTCAGTCCATTTTGAAAAAAGGTGCCACACAAGAGAAATCATCATCTGTTGTAATATCAACACAGCCATCGGAGACCCTTGTGTTATCCACTGACATTTGTCCCAGTTTAACAGAAACTTCTGTTGATGTGTCTGTAAACACCTCTGAGATGCCAGAAGAGCAAAATGATATTCAAGAGAAGGCATCGTTATCCTCTGAAAACTGCACCATTTTAGAAGAGTCACCTAACAGTGGGTATGTGCAGCCATCTGCACCATCCAAGATGCTACAACCAGTTTTTGAGAAATCAACAACGGCTATCAACAGGACTAAGCCTTCATCTGTGTCTGGTACAGCTGGTGAGCCGACTTCTAGTTTGGATGAGGAAATAAATTGCATTGCAGAGCAGGATTACACATTAACTAATAGCCAGCCTATAGAAGAGAAACAGTCAGCTGCCCTCATACATCTAACCTCCATCACATGCAAGGACACATCAGACCCTCATTTACAGATGACTAAAACCCAGTTCCTGGCGCAGCTGGCAGTGTCACCTGTTCCACAAAACCCAGAAAAGGTAATGCAGTAGTAAATACTCTACAGTCTGTTTAACAATATGATTGCTATGGTGATAAATTAATAGTTGCACTGGTTACTATGCCTTCAGGCAGCTTATAGTGTACGTAAAGCGTTGATGGTAGTAGTTTTTTTTATTAACATCTGTTATACAAATGCATTTTTCAGATTTATTTAACTTGAACTGCACAGTATTGTGATTTCGATGCATATATGTTTTTGCTAAATTTAGTTTTATTCTTTTCTCTTCGTTATAGGCCTCATCTAATGATTATGGAGATGCCAGAGCTTCTTGTGCAGGGACCAGCATCAGTGACAAGAAAGATTCTCTTATGGCACAACTTCGAAGTCACATCAAAACCCACTTGAAAGCTAGAAGAACTAAAACAAATCCCGAACCGGGCACAGAGACCGAGACCTGCACTGTGAGCCCTAAGAAACCTAGATTAGAGAATGACCATCCAAATGATAACAACACAACTAGTGAACCTACTCCCCTTAGTCCAAAAAACCCAAGAACAGCTGAAAACATTACATCTCTGAAAAGGACAACTAATGACGCTACTCCCACTAGTCATAGGAACTTTCAACAATGTAAAGATGATGTTAAGCCCAAGAGGACTGTGAAGGAATCATTTTCTGTCAGTTCTAGGAGCCCTAAGGCAACAAATGAATTCACTCCTGTGAGTGCCAGAAGGTCTATTTCAGATAGAGATGATGTAGGTTCCAAAAACAGAAAATCCACTTCTGTGAGTCCCAGGCAGTCTAGTTCAACTAAAGAAAGTACTACCCCTAAAAATACCGGAAACACTTCTATGCGTCCTAGGAGGATTTCTTCAACTAGAGATGGTGCTAGCCCAAAACTTACAAAAACTGGTGGTAGCCCTAACCATACTAAAACCACCTCTGTGAGACGTAAGAGGACTAGTATGAATAGAGACAGTGCTAGCCCTAAAAAGACTAAAACTGCTCCTGTTAGTCCTAGGATATCTGGTTTATGTAAAAATGATACCAACTCGAAGATTTCTACTAATGAATCAACTTCTGTCAGCAGTAGGAAGTGTACTGTCACTAAAGATGATTCGAGCACTAAACAGATAAAAAGGGAATCCAATTCCTTCAGTCCTAAGTGTAGCAAAACTCCAGATGGAGCTGGTACTAAAAACACCATGAGCGAAACAGATTCCCCAGGTGTTAGGTGGCCTAAATTGGCTAAAGATGGTGTGAGTTCTAGAAAGAGTGTAGAAACTGCTTCTGTTACAAAAGCCAGATTAAGTCAGGATGGCACCAGTGGTGAAAAGAATTTAAGAGTGGCAAATGCTAAGAAGTTAGCTAAAGCAGCAAAAGTCAAAACGATAGCAAAAATGAAAAATTCTAATCAATCAAAATTGCAAAATGGAGCTGAAACAAGCCAATTAGCACAGAACAGTGCCAGCTGTGAGGATGAAAAAAAACGTACAGCTAAAGCTGTGTGGACTCCTCCTAGAATGCCAACCGGCAAGACATCTCCTGTAGGGGAAAAGAAGTCACACTTATCTGTGAAGAAAGGGACAAGATCCCAGGATCATACAGTAGTTTACCCCCCAAGTGTTTCTCTCCACCCCATACCTGTCAAAGCACCACCTGTTGTATCACCATTACAGCCATTATCAGTTATTGGTTGGCGTCTTCTGAAGAACCAGTGTGGGGAGTGTGGTCGCGTTCTCAGCAGCAGTGCTGCCCTGGAAAGCCACGTTAGTCTCCACAAAGGTCGGCGACCTTTCTCATGTATGCTCTGTGGGAAGCGCTTCCCAGACTCCAAGGGTCTTAAACGGCATGGCCGGGTACACCGCAATGGTAGGATTCATATCTGCCAGACGTGTGGGAAGGGCTTTGTCTACCGATTTTGCCTCACCAAACACATCCAGATGGTGCACAGCAAGATTAAACCTTTTGTATGTCAGATTTGTGATAAGGGATTCTTCACAAAACGAGATGTGGAAAACCACATACGGCTCCACACTGGAGAGAAACCATTCCATTGCAACCTCTGTGAGAAAAAATTTGCAAGGAGGGTAGAACTAAATGTGCATTTAAGGTGGCATAACGGGGAGAAGAGACACTGGTGTCCATACTGTGGGAAAGGATTTTTAGACTTCAATAACCTGAAAAGACACAAGTATATCCACACAGGGGAGAAACCACATTCTTGCCCACACTGCCCCAAGAACTTCACACAGTCAGGTCACCTGAAAAAGCATGTTAAAAATGTTCATAAAATCCAGTGAGAGAATGTCTTGTATTTTGAACTTTTTGGTATTATTATTGCAGTGTTTCTGCAGAGGAAATTGAGAATCTTGTGTTCATCGGAGGATGCTCTGTTTTGTCAATTGTAGTTTTGCGTCAGCTTAAAGGAATAGTGCAGCATTTGACGTAATGCAGAGAGTTAGATGAGGAGATCAATATCAAAGTCATGTGTGTTATCTATGGAGATGGAGCAAGGGGGCAATTAGCTAATCGAAAAAGACTGGAAGATGCACCTCACCTGTACAAATGTAAATTGAGAAAATTTCACTTTAATTTTAGGTGTACGGATTAATAATATAACATATTTTATTTGTTTAAAGAGCTTAAGAGGTGCTTGTTGCTGTATTTTTGAGCATTGAACAGAGCCAGGCAAACTTTCCCCTTACTCCCAGTCTTTATGCTGATCTAATTGTCCCCAGACTCCAACTCTATATTCAGTTATCAGAGTGGTAACTGCAAATAGGATGAAAGAAAGGCATGATTACCAAAATGTAAAACTAATCTTTAAAAAGGATTTTCTTTAGGGCACTGTGTGCTTATTACAGGGTAGAGAGAAGTACAGATGTGAATGATGATAATTTCTGACCACAGAATTTTGAGAAATTTTCCTCTTTACATGCTGAATCCAGAGACTAATAATTTATTTTGTTAACAAGACTTGTGAAATCATGTGAGAAGCAGTATCAAAACATTGTGTTTTTCTTGTAACTATAACTTATTTCTACTATTGATTTACTTGATTTATTGTGTGCGCAGCCACAAGATGTTGTCGTTTTGTACCAGTATTGAAAAATGCTGAGGTTAATCTGACACCAACCTGAATTAACCTTTGTGATATACATGTAAAATCTATTTTGGGCATGAGCTTTAGTGTAAATATCTGCATACTAGAGCCATCACTTTTTTTTTTTTTTTTTTAAACTGTCATCATTTTCTTTTATTGGTCTGTTACACTAAGCCCACAAATTTAGGATATTGTCAGCAGATATGTTAAAATCACAAGACATAACGAAAAGCGAATAATGAAAAGCGAACATGTTGACAGCTGACAGCAGTGTGATTTCTGAACATACAGTGAATGTATGAAATATAATTGAATTTTAAGTTTTGTTATTTAATTGTAAAAATGCCTTTAAAATGTTCTTTATACAATTTAGATTCTTTATTTATATTGCTGTTCCCTTGATTACATTTCCTTTCACTCGGTGTTGGTGAAAAGGGTTAATAAATAAGGCTTCTTGTGGAATAAAATACCCTCTGAAACAAGGAGTAGCAAAATATTCACACTGGACACGAAACAGATTTTCAGTTTGCAAGATTTTGACCATTGGAATGCATTTGCAGTTTGTGTTTAATCCCCAAAAAGACAATGAATGTATACTTACAGTTGTCATATAGCTAAATCTAATTGCAAGTCTTTCACTCAGTTTGATATAGTTTAACTTTAAGGAGACACACCTTGGCTTCAGTTGATGGCACCTTGAAGAAACCACATCTGTTAACGGTTTACGTTCCCATGTTTACATTTGTGCCACTTTGATTTAGTTTGGGCTTCAAGTTTTATTGAGACACGATGCGTCACTAGGGGCTGGGCGGTATGGACCACAAATTATGTCTCTGAATTTTTTGGCTAAGTGGTGATGCAGTCACATTTGAGCTGGACCCATGAAATGCTTGTGCACCATTATGAAAGCAGTTGCCAATTGATTCGTCTGACTAATTGATTCATCTGATCATTCCAGCTGAGCTTGTACAGCTAGTAGTAGTTGTAGTAGTATTAAATTGCTATTTATATTACGTGGTTATTACTTCAAACTGCTGCATCATTTTGTAAAGTATGATTAGGCCTGGCATACTTTTTTTTCCTGAATCAGTTCCTTTAACATTGCACTAACCAATGGCCAGATTAAGTAGGTGGCCAAAGCACTGAGTCTTCAGCCACTTCTTCAGTTGCAACACTTTGGCATTAGGAGAGATGCAAACACTAGCATGGCTTTACAGAAGAAATTGGTCATTATTTTAGTGCAATATCAAACTATATCAGTATACCGTAAAAAGTCAATATACTGCCCAGCCCTAGGTGTCACTGTTACACAATAATAATGAAGCACTGGGGCACAGCTTTAGCAGTCAGCTGTGTAATTTAAAGTCTGCCTTAAAAACTGGTATTCAACCCTTTCATATGTATTATATTGTGTCTCACAATGTGCTGTTTAACAAAAGACACTCTAAATATTGTCATTGCTTTGGTAAATCCTCATTTTTCTTTAAAAGAAAAGCTTGAAGCATTTTCCATTTCCCTCAAATTCTAACTGCGTTTGAACAACCGTTTGATGACATTGATCACTGATTACAAAACCTCATGTAAGAAATTGTACATATTCTGAATTTGCACTGATTTGATTGCTTTCAAATCAAGATGTATATTTTCTTGGTCCTGTCATTTGAGTAAACGGGCAATAAATAATAAATGCTAACCCCCTTCTTTGCACTTTTTTTAGTGAGAAAACATAAAGAATGAGTGTTTTGAAATGAGTGAATGAAAGATTTTTAATGCTCAGGAGATCTTAAGTGTGACAGAAGTACAAGCCTTTATATTGTTTAAGTTTGACTAAAACTGCGGCTAAGACTTTCCATACAGCTGTGATTAGTTTTAGATGAGTGTAGAATAATTCCAGTAATTTGTTACAAAAAAAATAAATAAGTAGCACAAGGACTTTGGTTTGTTGGAAGGCAATCAAAAGTCTCAAAGGGGTAGTTTCCCAAAAAAGCAAATTTCTGATGCTAATGATTACAGTACAATGGGAGTGAACAAAATTTTATACAATGGAGTGCTCATATTCTGTTTGAGCCGGATGTCAACCTAAGCACTTCATTCCCTTGTTACAAAAGCAGAGACCAGCAAGCACAACATCAGTGGCAGTGACAGAGTTAATGCAGGAGGGCCAGCAGAGCGTTCAATAGAATGATAGCACTTGCCCACATTCCCAACTTTATCTACAGCTACCAACTCAACAATCTGTGAGCAGCAGGAGGCTGTGTAGTTTGCCTGAATGACTGGAACACTCAGGGAGGTGTATGAGAGGTTTCCACTGCCCTGACGCTGGGAAATACTTTCTATCCCAGTTCCGTTTCCGTCAGTGAGGTTGGCAGAGAGCGTCCATTGGAAAGGTTGACATTGAGACACATCTATAGGGCAGTTGTCAGCCAATACACTTACCACTTCACACAAAGGCCCAACAAAATCTGTAATCTGGACAGAGAACAGGAAAATAAACATGGGAAACTTTAGTGGGCACTAGATCTGTAGGATACCTGTAACATTTAACATAAGATCATCAGTAATAGCCGTGTTTATTCAAAAGTAATGTATTTATTAATTTTCCAGTTTTCAACTGTAATCAAGCATGTGTCTGGTTACCTTGTTAACAACAGAGAATCTCAAAACGACGTAATTAGAGTCACGACCATCGGGCGACTTGGCTTCCATAGTCACAGTGACGTCAGTGCCTGATGGTGTGTTGGCAGGTGGTGTAACGGTCAAAGTAGCGTTTTCGTATTGTCCAGTTTTCAAGGTGAGACTGTCAGATAAGAGATTAAATACAATAGATTATAGGAACTGTTGCTGTCAATAATTCATGCATTTGAATTTGAATATTAACAAGTGTCTACAGCCAGCTAGTAGCTCTTTTTACCCATGTCCATGATCTGATGTCATGGTCTTTAATGTAACTGATCTAGCTGCTTTACTCTTAATGACTCTTTACTTCCTTTACATTCATGTTCAGAGTAGTTGAGGACTTTGAAACTCTCATGGGGAAGAACCCCCAGACCTTCCACCTGATTTGTGTCTCTCAGGCATGGGGCCAATGGCAAGGTGTCCCTTAATTTACCACACTGACTGTGGCTAGCCTAACCCTATGTTGATGCTACGCAAGTTTAACGTGAACTGTGTTCATCATAGGATGCTGATGTTTGCTAAAAAGCATTAAACACAAAGTACAAACAGTGGCCGTATATGTCCACCCCATGGTGACACTAGAGGATAGTCTTGCACAGGTTGCTCCATGCAGATATAAGTTTGCCCTAAGCTTTGTGTCTGTATGGATAAGGATGTTTAACAAAGGAATTATTTTGAGCTGCTTCTCTTTACCTTTTTGGGAAGGTCATGTCCAACTTTCTGTCATTTCTGGCATCAATACTGTATTTACCACCAGAGCCCTGGGTCATGACACTGAAGGGGAGCTTGAAGACATTTCCTGGCTCCACACTTCTGTCTACCACAGCCTGGAGGGAAATGGAAAACAAGAAAGATTGATACTGTTCATATATAATTTTGAAGCTTGTGCCCATGTACACAGGATGTGAAGAGAAAGTAAAGAGACCGACCTGGATTGC
>JBBMOC010000342.1:0-13496 GCA_037975185.1 Centropyge bicolor
CACACACACACAGGAAAAAAAGGTCTTGGGAGTGCAACAAACAAGCTCCTGGTCACAAGCCTCTGTGATCTCTGGGCAGCGGCTGTCCCACATGATCACATCCAGAGTGAAAAGAAAGGACATCACAGCCTCGAGGCTGCGCAGCCACAGAGGCAGGTTGCAGGGCTGCACAGATTTATGACTCACTAAAAGTGCTCCCAAAAGCTCACAACAGCAAAGCAAACCAGCAGATTCCTCCAAAAATAAAAGCATGTGTGCACTCAACTCAGCTGCTGCATGTCTGTATGCAGACAAAGATCACTTCCCAGCACTGCACTGGAACTCCCAGCAGCACTTGCAACAAACGTGTCCTCTTTTCAATTCAGACATGTGCACTCTGAAAAATGTCTGCAAATATGGCTGCAACGTACAAGAGACAGACAGAAGCTATCAGTGTATGAAAAGTGTGTGAGCTAACACACACTGTGGAATATTTCTTGTTACAACTGACCAACTTTAAGTCCAAAACACAGAATGTGTAAGAGCATTCCAAGCCTGTAGAGTCACTGAGGTGCAGGTGGATGATTCCTCCATGCAGCCAGTGTGAAAGCTTACATTCAACATCTGTCCGGACACACACAATATACAGTCTGTGGGGAAGACTGGCAGAACAGTTACCTCTATAGACATGTATGATTCCAGTGAATATTTAGCAGTTAGCTATTTTCACTGAGACACAGCTTCTCCAGAGGACGACAGGACTGACGGACAGCTGTGTCTCTCTCTCACCTGAAGCTCAGTACAGAGCAACAACTGTGACCTTGTGGATGACAACACTTCAAATATGGATGATGATGCAACAGAGCTACAAATCCCCCAACCTGGCACCACAGAAGATCCATACAATCAGAGGACACACTGACCCTGGTGTTTAATCAGTTCATCTTTGAGTCCTCGTGGATGTTTGTGCCAGATGCAGTGAAACTCCCCACAGGCATTCCTGAGATATGGCTAGAATGGGACAGATGGACATCCCAAAAATATAATGCTTCCAGCCACGGCTGTCACCAGCCCAAAGGCACGAAAATAAACCAAGCACTGGCAAAATAACGATGAATATTCTCGTCAAAATAAAACCCTTTGAAATAGAAGGTGCTTTCTTTTTTTTACAACTGTGTGCTAAATCATAAATGTACAATAATGTAATTCTCTTCATGCTTTTCTCTTCAATACTCTCTCAGTCATCTCTTCATCATCTCTCACCGTCACCAGCTCACAGGTCGAACCCACCTACACTTCCTGCTCCCATAACTCCACTCTGTCACAGAGTAATGTTCAGCAGAGCAATGCAAAAGAAATCATTATAAAACAAGCCATGAAGAAAAAATAAAAGGCATGACGCAATTAAAAAAGAAAATTAAAGAAATGAAGACTGGAGGGTGAAACAGTGTAAAGAATAAGTGGATAACCAACAACAAAAAAGACAATACATCGCTCCCCTTTTTGTCACATTGTGAGTCTGTAATCTCCCATTTTCCTCTGTCTTTTTCCCTAAATGTTGTGTGACTTCCTCTATTTCTTTCACTTGTTCCTCCAGGTTCCTTCACTTCTCGATAGATGGGCTTCATTTCAACAGCCTTTTTTTGTCATACAAGCCTGATTCCAAAACCTCTGTATAATATCAAATGTGATCATAAAGACAGAGTACTTTATTAATCCCTTTGGGAGGTTCCCTCCGGGAAATTGACATTTGTTGACATTGATCACTTGCTAAAACTCTTGGTGTGATTTTTGAGCAATCCTTGAGTTCTGATGTCACTTTGGCCGACTCGGTGTTATGCTTTAATTTGTGTCTTGAGTCTAGTTTATTTGCTTGTATTTGATTAGGCTTGATTTGTTGACTGTGAAGCTGGTGTCTGTGAAAGGTGCTCGATCAATACATTTTGCTTGCTTGCTTGTTAATCAGAGAGTTGCACAGTGTCAGCCCACATCGCATGCTCTGCCCAACTGAAGAAGCTTCCTGTAAGAACAAGCAGTTCTTCCTTAAACACTCTGCCTGGGCTTACTCCAGTTTGTAGCTCCTGCATTGTTTTTCATACCTCTGGTATTAAGATTTTGGCTTTACATGATGACTGGTGATAAGGTGAGTCCTTGGAAATCTTCTTCCTTTCAGAGCAGTGTGTGTGTTACTGGCCTACACAGCTGTCTATAACACTCTGCCAGCTCTTCTGCCACCTCTTGTTTTTCTGCTGTTTGTGTTGGGTGTGGTGCTTTTGCTGGTTGTTGAGACATTTCATTGTACTAAGTGAAGACTAGAGCTTGCTGTCCTCACACAGAGAGAATGATCCATATCTGTTCTTTTTGTTACATCTCCTGCTACATACTGTGACATCACCTGTTGTCTCATGTTCACTCCAGGTTCTGGATTGGGAGATTTCAGTTTTTCACTTTCCTCCCTCTTCTAACAGCTTTAAGCCCTGAGATGATTTCGTTTCCCCTCCCACCTCTAATGCCTTTCTATTGGCTCCCTGTCCATCCACTATCCAGCTCAACAATAAACATTAAAGTCTCCAGTGGGAGACTATTGGGAGGCCAGCACATCGTCTCCCTTCATGAATAAAGCAGGTCCTTCAGTTGGAAACCATAATGTTGTCAAACCTTCCAGTCACTGTAATATATCTGCCCTCTTTGTCTGGAGCAACTTGGTCAGCTTGAAAAGCAAAGTGAGGTCATCTGAGAACTGCTCTTCCACTCCTCGATGATTTCCTGTGTGTGATGAGTTCAAAAGGTCTAATAGTAATAATAATAATAATAACACATTTTATTTGTATAGCACCTTTTTAAAGGGTGTTTCAGTCCTGCATTGGGAAAGTCAAAGCTGGTTAAAGGCTAAAGTGAAGAGATTTGTTTTTAGATAGATTTTAAAATGTGGAGCCAGCTGTCTTCCTGATACCTGTGGGTCCTGTGTTCCATAGCTCTGGGATGTAGCTGACAAAGGCTTCATCCCTGATTTCCTTGTGGCTATTTCTGGGAACATCCAGTAAAGCAGCAGCAGATGATCACAGCGTTCTCAAACAGTGAACAAGGATGCTTGCAATGTAGCTTGGTCCAAACCAAGGCCCATTAAGGGCTCTGTATATAAGGAATATATGAGGAAGACGTCAGAGTGGGTTGTGAATGTTAGAGGAAGGCAGTACAGAGCAGAGATGTTTTCAATGAGTCTCTCAGTGTTTTTTCTTTTCTGAAGGACCAGTAAATGTTAGAATAACTGAACAGGTTGGAAACAAAGGCATTGATTGTTATTTCACCATCTTTTTTATTTATAAGTGGTTGAACTTTAGCTATGTTTCTGTGTGTCTACCTCAACAAAGACAGCTACACTCTCATTAAGGACTACATGGTGAGTGCTGGCATTTCACTGTGAGCTCTCAGTATGAAACTTGCAATGTATTATTTTAAAATAGTCAAAGAGTTTTTCACTATTAGAATGTGAGGAAGCTGTAAGAGAGATCACACAGAGCAACACTGGGCTTCATGTGAGTCACAAAGATGGTGCTGCTGAAGAAGACGAGCCAGAGGGTGTCGAACTAACATGCAAGCTGGGAAGTATTTGCTTTGGATGTGCCATGCTTTTTGGACTGATTTACAGTCTCAACCTGAGCTGTCAAAAGGAACTCAAATTCAGGTTTGAGTTTGTCCAGAAAATGTTGATGAACTTGGACGGCAGCAAACAGCTTCAATGAGCTCTGACGTACAGCTGAGCCAGCCAAGTTTTGACTTGTTGGACACTGTCATTTTGATAACCTGCTAAATGGCTGGAATGAACCTCCCTCACTAGTCCATGTACTTTAAAAAGAAAGACAACAAACACTGGAACAGCTCATTTTCTCTGACTTTCATGTTTTGGCATCTTGTGCTGCCATGTACTTTACGTTTGAACTTGCTGATTTTTAAGATCTGCTGTTGAAGGGATGGAGCATTTGATGGAGGAAACAGAGGAAGACAGCACAACCCCCAACTGCATTGAACTTCAATGCACCACCATGTTACTGGTATGTTGCATGCCTGTTGGTGATGGGCTGTATATAGAACGTGGCTCTCTGGCCACATCACTCCAATCCAGTGAAATCCATCACAACAGCTCTGCCACACATTTGGCCTGTATGAAGCTTATAATGGCCAGATTTTATTCAGACTTTCCAAAAGCTGTTCATTCAACTCACTGTTAGTGGTGCTGTTGTACTGGACAACATGTTGATGGAACCCTGGTATTCTCTCACCTGCATGTTTGTAAATGGTGTGGACAACATCATGTGGTCCACTTCAACACCACAGCAAACTACACGCTCAATAACACACACATTCATACTTTTAGCACAGAGGAAGGCTTTGCATCTTTATAATGGAGTGAGAATGTCTGTGGCACAACACATAACTGAGCCTTGTGGCTTTACTCCAGATGAGCATCAGGTGCACTTCGCAGTTTGGATGTTATGTGTTCAGTTTTTCCATCACCCAGGTTTGTTGTTTTGTGATAGAATAACTGATTGAATTATATGACTTTCATGTATAAGACATTAGATTTACGTCATAATTCCCCTTAACTTTATTGTGATTGAGTTGAGTAAACAAGGTTAGGTTAAGGCATCAATTTTAACCCCTTACTTATATAAGATGTTTTTACCATCAGGACAGTCAACATTTGAGGGGACGCACGGAGCTTTTAAGTTTGTATTCCAATGGCAAACTGGAAGCTATTTGACGTTTTTTAAAAATAATGTTCATATTTGTGCTCGCCCACATATATACATGCACTATAACAATGAATTTACACATCATCAGTCAAAACCACACAATGAGCAGTTGCTGTGTGTCTCAACACTGGCTGTTTGTGTCACCATGAAATCAACGGTAACTACGATGAAGGAGCAGCCACAGCTGTAATCTGATTGTGTCAAATGAAGAAGTGACTCTTAAATGTGCACAAGTCAAAACAGACACCAGATTTACACATGATTTCTTAGAAGAGAAAACATTATTACAATTCTGGTTGGACTTGAAAAGCCAACCAGAAACACACACACACACACACACACACACACACACACACACACACACACACTCACTGCCTTCTCTCTATCTCGTTGTCTCTGAGCACATCTTCTGCCAAGTTTTCAACTCTTTCACTGACAAAGTTGCAAACAAGGAACAATGAGGAGACAGGAGTCAATATCACATGAAAGTGGAACGATGTGTAAAATCGAAATACAATCAAAAAGAAAACAAAGCCAGATCACTGGAGAACAATAACGGGAGCAAAGTCAAATAATACAAAAGATGAAATACAGGCTGAGTGTGAGAGAAACAAACACAGACTCAACGCAAAGAAAGAAAGCTTTGAATATGATAAAGCCGAATAAAAAGCCTGTCAGTGCTGGAGGACGGAGCAGCTACAACGCTGGGATGGTGAGTGTGTGTGAAGCTGAGAGGGAAGAGGGGAGCTGAGGTCCTGAGAGAAGAGAAAGACAACAGACAGACACCAGCGGTCCAAAGATAAAAAGGACGTTAAGTTGCACAATGAAACAGAGACAGAAGATGCCACTGAATAATCATGGCCATCGGACGGAAACCAAGAGCCTTTTTACTTCCATTACTGCGAGTGCCATGATGGATGTGAGCCTGCATGTGTGTGTGCCATCCGTCTCACTCGCACTAATGCCCGTTTGTCATCATTTGGTATGAGCTCGTCAGCACAAACGGAGACAGAGTGAAGAAGTGTTTGCCCCCATTACACACATCCGCAGAGCAGAGAGTGGTGTTGAACTCCAGACTAATGTGAGTATTACAGAGCTCAGGGTGTGGCCAGGCACCTCCACACCCAGCCGTGCAGTGAGGAGGCCAACAGGAGCATGGGACGAGCCTGCTGCTGTCCGGCTGTCAGACGGTAACACCGGCAGGCTCAGGGACAGCTGGTATACAGAGGTTTAACCAGTCTACATTACTCTTTAGTCATTTCTTACTGGACACCTGACCACCTCAGAATTATATCCTGTTTTATTTTATCTATACTTACTTTATGTCTCATGTCTTTGATTCTTGTTTTTACCTGCATGACTTTCATTTCATACAGTGTTTGTGTTGGTCACAACATGAGTTTCCCAGAAAACAAACTGCCGTGAGGAAGCTGAGCCAGGAAGTACCAGGGTAGCTTCAAGAGCTGAATGTTGATGACTGCTCTGATTAATGGAAAGCATGTACTCAGACAGTAAACAAACATTCATCTTGGATTGACAGAAGGTTTCCTGTCTAGTCTAAATAAAAAGAGAAGAATGATATTAGCTGAATTCTATCTTTGATGTGATTTTTCTATCAGCTAGTTAAAGAACAAGAGAAAATTCTCAGTTGATCCTCATTATCTTGGAGATCAGACACCAGACCAGCCTGTCATTTATATTCTCCCTTTCCCAGTGTTGGATTCACATTGCAGTATATGTTTTAGGTCCATGTTGACAAAATACACTAAACTCAGAAATGAACAAGTCTCTGATCCAGCTCTAATCACCTTTTTATTTAGCACCACAAGTAGTACAATTTACAATTTGTATTTCATAAAGTATGTTCTAATCAACCCAACCATCCAACCACCCACCCACCTGCACACACACACACACACACACACACACCAATGATCTCCTCTTCCCTCCTCTGTAGATCGCTGTGGTTAAGTGGTGAGAAAACATGTTTCAACAGTCAAAGCAATTGTTTTTTTTTCTAATGTTGTTCGTAAGTGAAAGACAAAAGCAGCGACAGAGTTCATATTTCAGTTCATAGCTGAATTACCTTCCACACTGAAACTCATCACAGGCTTCCCTAACGAGCTATCGATCCTGAGAACACCGCTGCGCTCCGCTTTAAACGCAGAATTTTCCCATTTCCTGCTGACGAGGTCTCTCGCTCTGAACAACAACATCTATCAAAGGCAGGAAGGGATCGGGCCGCTGCAGGGGCCGGGCCGATTGGTGAACACCTTCAGCATCAAACCACAAATTGATTGAGAGGTTGGTGCTGACAAGCCGCTCTGTTCAGAAGAAAAAGAGGCAAAGTCACAAGCGGTTTGGCCCACACTGCATCAGCGAGCCGGCCCACAACGCCACGCAGTCCATTTGTTCAAATCAGCACCGGCTCTGCCTCTGCTCCACAGCCCCGCACTGACATCCATCCGCTCTCTGAAGGCAGGAGTATGAAGACCTGTCTCTGTAGACCTCTCTCTCTTTCTGTTTTCATGCATCTCAATGAGAGTCTCTGCCACAGAGAGACCCAGCTGTTTCTGCAGGACTCCTCTGGTTCACAGGCCCATCAGGATCATGTCAGAGAACAGCACAGCACTGAGCAACTTATCACAGGAAGGACTTTCTCCCAAATCATAGGAAAGGCTGACTGCTATTTTTTACAAAGAAAGAACAGAAATACGGCTGAGGTTTAGTGAGACCCACAGTGTTCTCTCATTTGTCTGATGTCTGACTGTGAATAGACCAAACTACTGAAACAGGTTGGGTCAGGACTGGAGGACTGGAGGACTGGAGGACTGGAGGACTGGAGTCTCGCTCTGACAAACAGTAAACTGATCCACAGGAAGGCTCCACGTCTGAGTCCCACTCATTGTCCTTCACACCTGCACTGTTCATTACTGCATTACAGAGACACATTCATTCCAGAGACAGGTGTTCATGTTCCCGCCTTCACAAAAAGGATTAGTGCAGAACTGATACAACAGTGTTGGACACAACAAGCAAACTTCCCATGAGCTCAGCATGACGTAGGTTGAATGCAGGTCATGCAATCATCGAATTCATGTACTCAGCAGAATGACTGCAGGTTCCACGACAGTACAATGCTAGTACTTTCTACTTAAGATGAATGCAGTCTGACACATTCATCAGCCAGCTGTTAACTTATTACAAACATATCAGGGCTGACACATATGTTGGTTCATACATGACAAGAAATGTCATTATAGAAAAAACAGTGATATGTTTGAGGCTGTTTAGAAACAGTGGCTCTTCATTTTCACACCTTAAAATATATGACTCACTACCTGTCTTGGTAGATCATCAAAAATACAGTATTTCTTTGTAATTCATAGGCTGGACAATATCTCAAATTCACGTCTTCACTCACTGAGCATCACTGTTGCATCAGTCATCTTTTTCTCTTCTCTGAAGTGTCTTATATCATCCATCATACATTTTGTGAGAAGTGAAGTCAGCCTCACAGCAGTTCCTGACAGGGACGCTCAACACAACAGGTAAATGTAAGTGCCTCAGACTTCCTGTCTGATTAAGTCAAAAACTAGGTCTGCTTTTATGCAGCTGGCCCCTGGTCCCCTCTATCCTCTGGCCTGGGAGAGTTTAGGGAACGTTGTTTTAGAGAAAAACAGCATGGCCTAAAAATATTAAGATACTACTTACTTACATATGTAAAAACACCCACAACCATCTGCAATTATCTATCAACTGATTGATATCAGCGTCACCTTTACAAATCCATGAACAGTCTGAGCTACAATAAAGAAAACAAGGAAACGCTGCAGATAGATATTTGTGTTGTTCCTGCTGATGATGTGATTGTGCCCCCCATATATGATATACTCTATAGACAAGCACAAAGTGCATCTGAAGGACTGCAGCACACAGTGTGGTGGGGCTTTGGATCGTTGGCGAGGCAAAACAAGAGATTTGTAGATTTGGCAAAAAAACAAAAACAAAATGAAACACTTAAATGTAAAAAATAATATATTTTCAACTTCAAATCTTAATTGTTGTCTACTATGCCTAAAAAAACACACAGAAATTGACATATTTTTGAGATAAATTCTATCCCAAATCTATCTATGCAGAATTTCCCCCATTAGGGGATCAATAAAGAATTAGCTTATCTTATTTATCTTATTCAAAAGCAAACAATGAAATCTGACCACAGAGGCAATGCCAACTTTCAGTACATGACAATTTCAGACACTCAATTACCCACAAGCTTAAATTACACTTTGTGTCTGCACAGCTGTGAGGGTCTCAGTGACGTCAGTTTTCATCTGCCTGTATGTGCACGGGACCACGGTGACCTCTGTGCAGAGCTACAGCCCAAACTCTGACTGTGTTCTCTGTATGGGCAGACATCATGTGTGGGCACGTGCCCCTGCGCACACCCCACATGTAGAGTAAACAGACGGGCAGTCTGATTTGTGGCACGTAATTAGTAAAGGCATCCTGAGGCCTCACAATCTACAGAACAAAAACCAACACACTCTGCTTCTGCTACGACACACACAGTCTTGTTTTGCATATACAGAAAACAATATCTTGCTATCATAGTAAAAACTGCCCACTGAGCAGTGTGTTTGCATATTTCTTCTGCTGCTGCTGCCTCAGTGGCATGGCAGGTTGTCTGACTGACACCTCTGGCCTGCTGCTCTGCAAGAGGCCAGCCACAGGCCAACACTAACCCGCCACACTCGGGATCAATACCCATCTGTTGTGGCAGCAGTCAGTGCCAGGCACACACGGCAGGCACGAAGGAGCAGGTGAGGGCACTGAAGACATGCCCGTCTGTGTGCACACTGCTACATCCTGCACTCGCTGTGGGCAGCTCCTTCATCACCACAAATCAACGTTAGTAGTCTGTTGCAGTTGGAACAGGATTTGGAGACAGACAGAAAAAGCTGAACAAATCAAGTGACTTCGACACTGTGGAACTGATCAGATGTAACGAACAACAACGGTAAGTGATGTGGAAAGTAATGAAGCTGAAGTCAAAGATCACATAAACAACAAAGCATGTGGGCACTTGTCAGGCTGACCCCACCTCTCTTCACACGGTTCAGCATCAAGCCTCCTCCTCACATTCCTGCCCACTGATGACTGGGAGCTGGATTTTCAGCCCAATTAGACACACCTCCAGGCCGAAAGGGGGCGGAGCCTCCTCCTCACGTCACACTCATAGAGCCTGGTGGAGCTCCGCCGTGGGACCTGCCCCTCACGTTAGGGAACACTGACAGACGGGTGAAGAAGCAGGTTACCTTACAGCCTGCTTCAGTAATGATTCTCCACTTGTATTAGCTGAAGTGCAATTATTCAGCAGAAACAACCTGTGTCAGTGGTCACTGTTGCTTGAGGGGAAAGGCATGTTTAATTGTTTTCTGCACACACTGGCAAGAACATCATCTCTCTGTCTGTGCATGTGGACGTATGAAGGGGGCTCCTGGCACTGTGTCAGCTAAATGTGACGCACTGAATGAACGGTGGTGGACAAGATTTAACATGACAAAGAGCTTACTGTGAATGATTCTGCTGGTCGGTGAGACAGCTGCCACAGAAAAAGGCCGATGCAGTAATGAATGTGAACCTGGTGGTGAGCCAGGTTTGGCCCAGGTGAACCCTGGTGGAGCAGAGGCGGGGTGTGCAGACCCATTGGACAGCTGGTACGGGCTAACTATTCTAGCTACAGCTTTGGCTCAGAATGATTAAAAACACAGGGAACATTTTTAAAAAGCAATTCTGTGAAATGGCAACAATTTCAGCTGCGCTATATGTGAGGTAAAGCATGGAGGTGAGGGGTGACGAGACGGGCTGACAGTAACACAACACTGCACAACTGGCTACTGAGCAGCAGACAACACGTCCAGACACACACAGCTGAAGCAGAGTCACACCTGACAGCATGCAGTGAAGTATCTGAGCGGCTCCACAGTAAGCAGACAGATCATCATGTCTATATCATGCCTTCACACTTAGTGTAAACAGCTGAGCCAGTGGCAAACATGGAAGTGATAATTAGGTGAAAGAAAATGAGTCACAGTGAAAGTCTTGTTTGTTCAAGCCAGGGTCAGAAATGTTTGCCACTGTGCAACGCATTAGTTTTGAAATGCATGTTTGCAATGTGTATCCAGTCTGGACTAAAATTATGGTGAAGTCCATGAAGTTGAGAGAAGCATGACATGGATTATGTTAAGTCAGGTGAAGAATTGTAAAAAAAAAAAAAGGAACTTACAAACCACAGGCAAATCACACAGGCTATCTACATGGATACATACCATGGATCTACTCAGATATTTCTGCAACCAAGCTGATAAAATGGAGGTCAATGAAATTCAGTTTGTGGTCCTCAAAGCATAAATATTTAATGAACATAAGAGCAATGTGCCCTTCAAAACAATGTCCTATTTCTTCACCATAATAATCCCAATGAAAGTCAGATCTGTGGCGTCTGGCTGGAGTCCTCTGATCAAGTCAAATGTCATGGTTAAATCAAAATAAAATTTCAAGAGTTTTCATTGTTCACAATTCATCTGACATTCAGAAGGCTTTCGTCTTTCACTCGTGAAATGACTCTTCAACTGCTGCCATCTCTTACGCTTTAACTGACAGTTCAACAGCTAAGACACCGGCTGGCCTTTCAGCTGCTTTCACCTTTTACACTTCAGCTGAAGATTCATTTACTTTATGTTTCCAAACAGACAGTTTAACCTTGACACCAACAAATGTAAATGCTGTTGCTGGTTACACTTCAGCTGCTTTCAGTTTTTACAATCAAAATGACACTTGAACTAGATTCAAGAGTTCACAGTTCAGCCCAATAAAGTATATCTATCTAAAGCACATCTGTCTACCTAATTGCAATGAAGACGCATTAACCGACACTGAAACAAACCGTTTTCTTGCTTCAGCTTCAAGCCAACACTATAAGTGCTGCCTTGTTATCTGTGTCTGTCAGACAAGGGCTCACATGCAAACACAGCAACAGTTCAGCACATTTTCATTTGTTCATCATTTTATACTGGCCTGGGTGACAAAACAATAGTGATGTACCAGCAATAGATACTTTTAAAAAAAGCAATAAGAAAACTGTTGGATGGAAACTGGTCAGTTTCACTGAAATGAATTAAGTGCAAACCATAATGAAATGAACATAATGAATGCAGCCGATCACATCCCCTAATGCTGGAGTATGATACGAGTGCCACACAAACAGCCAATTATTGAACAGGTGTGTGGTGCAGTCATGGCTCTGACATCGACAGACGGTGAGGAAATTGTTAATAAAAAAGGACATGGCGGCACAGTGCTAAAATGAAGTGTGCAGGGCCGGTCATGCGAGACTAAGTCAGCCGTATGGCAGCTTCTTGATTTGGGGAGAATACAGTGAAAGCCACTGTCGTCAATTAGTCAACTGGAAAAATGCAATTCAGACTAATAGATGCAATGAATTTGTCCTTACACTTTCAATAATAAAAATAACCTATTAATCATAACAAAAAGTGTAAAAGGTGGCTACATTTAAAGTAAGATGCTTCAGTTCAGCCTGTCTTCTCCTGGTCCTTAAAATAGGTCAGTAAGAATGAGCGATAATTATCGATATCAACTAAAATTAAACAGTCATCATGACACATTTTCCATCAATATCCCACAAACCTAGTTTTGCACCTGTCATTTTCATGCCTTCCAAGACAAGCATGCTTCAATGTTCTTGAGAAAATGCAGCTCTTATATAACCCTCTCCCCATTTTGTGCCATACAGCCATGATTTCCCTCTCAATCTGACCTGCTGGCATACTCTGCACTATCCAGGGTGGAGGCGCTGGAGTCGGCTGGCAGCTTGATTCAACAAAATGATCTCGTGCCGATGGTTCAGAATGACTGCTGACATGATTTATTGGTGGTAAACTGATACAGCACCTTGAAATTGTCTCACAAACAAGATGGTGAGACTCGGCTGTCACGCACACAGAGGAGAGCAAAAAAAAAAAAAAAACCATACACAGATGAAAACGGCAAAGACAGACAATACTGCTGGGCTGACACAACCGCCATTCAACAGCATTCCAGCAGTCGCTGAGAACAATAGCAGGCCCATTCACACACATCACATACACACACACACATGTGCACACACACACCAGCCAACTGCACAAGCGGTGGGGACGAAGCACCAGCACACAACAGGCAACCCCCCAGCCTGGATGAAAAGAGGGAACCATTTCCTCAACGCTCTCCGTCTCTCACTTTCTCTCACATGCACGGGGGGTGGGGTGGGGGGGCTGCAGAGTGCTGGCATTTGGCACGAACAGACGTTCACAAAACCCTCGGGACCCCAGAGATGAAGGAAAAGCGAGGGGGAGGGTGGAGGAGGAGGAGGGGTTTGCAGGATGCCATTTTCAAGCAGGCAGCCTGTGGAGCGAGGCACTCGGAGAGAAGGAGAACAAAACGAACGGGGGGAGGGCCTCCATCTCCTCCTCCCCCTCCCCCTCCCCCTCCTCCTCTTCCATGTGGAGGTCAGTGTGCTCCGCAGAGAGGTCAGCCACTGCAGGCAGCAGCAGCAGCAGCAGCAGCAGTACAGTAGCAAATTCTCAAGCACATGTTATCTGCAGTGATGGAGTGAGAGTCCAGATACACGACTGGTCCACGTCCACACAGGTATGTTTGAAAACAAGGCTTTTTCCTACTTCGCTCTAAAAAACAAAA
>JBBMOC010000342.1:13506-86524 GCA_037975185.1 Centropyge bicolor
TGTGTGTGTGTGTGTGTGTGTGTGTGTGTGTGTGTGTGTGGTACACAGGTATGCACAGCCAGGCCGCAGACTGAGCGTCCCCCTCACTCTCATCTCAGATCACTGTCCTACATCCTGAGGACTTTTGCAGGATCCTGCCATTAAAATGACAGATAATGGAGCTGCAGCCTGATGGAGCAGCCTTCACTGACTGCTGCTAGCCTTTACCATGCAGCACACACACACACACACACACTCAGTATGTACATGCACAGTTGTTTTCAGTGAAAGCCTGTGGGACCCTTCAGACCAGCCCCAGTTGTTGCTTCCATCTGTCTGTCTGCAGCAGGACTCTCTCACTGTGACAGACAAGATCGAGGATGTTTTTTTCTCAGAGCGTTCAGGCTTCCAGCTGAAATGGCACACTAATTATGATTTCTTTATTTCACCCCCAGAGCCCCCCAGCTGCAGCAGTGGCTGTGCTCTGCTGTGGGCTCCAGTCTTATGGAAGTCATTTACATCCAGGCGCAGAGAGGGCCTGCGTTATTCGGCTGCTTCTCGCTAAAGCTGATGCTCAAGTTGCTCTAATCGATTACACAGACTTGCACCTGCCCCCAGAGAAAACCTCCGACCTGACTGAAGCTCAGCGTGTCCATGAACGCACCACAACTACATGTCACATATTAGTGAAGAGTGCGGGTTGTAAAGCAAGGAGAAGGCAATGACAGCGACAGAGCGCTGAGGTCCGGACCGCGCTCACTTGTCCCGGGCAGCTGAAGCCCCGCAGCAGCTGAAGCCCCGCAGCGGCTGAAGCCCCGCAGCGGGCTGCTCATCAGCAGTCCCCGCTCCGCCGTGCTCCCGCACGCTGTCGGCTCCGGTAGCCACACAGCTGCAGCACGCTACAAACTGTGGTGTCGGACCAGATGTTGCAGAGCTCCGTTCGCCCACATCGTCCCGCTCCGGCTTGCAAGATAATAAAACAGAGAACGCATCATGGAGACCCGTCCCCCGCATTCACACCGCGCGCCTGCCCGCACACCTCCAACTTTGCCCCGCATCTCAGCTGGGACTGCGGCTCTGCGCAGGACACTCACCCAGCCAGGCTGCAGAATATCCCGGTGAGAAAGTCCGTCCGGTTCAGTATCATCCACACCGGCTACCACACGGCTGACTGTCCGCTCCGCGCGCTCCGCTCCACCACCGCTGCTGCTGCTGCTGCTGGAGCCGCGCGCGCTCACGACTGGGCGGGGTCGCGCGCAAGGGGTGCGCGAGCACAGCGCAGCCTGCTGGAGACTCCACAGATGTTTACTTCTCGCTCTGCATTCTTAAATAGCAACGTTAATTAAATACAATGATCTATTTCTTTGTGTCATTGATCCTAACCGAATATAGCCTGCACGCGCACGAGGGAGACCAAGAGTGGTCGGCACACGTTCAATGATCTGCAGATTCAAACTGAATGGATAAAATGTACCGCTGGGATGATCAAGGCTTTGTGTCAAAATCAATCAAGGTTAATAAGAAGGTGTTGAAATGGTTGCCTCTTTGTCCTTGCAATGTCTCTCTTCAAAATGTAGTGAATATACCAGCTGCTGTGATGCACACAGATCCAAGCTCCATCTGTGCATTATTTCATTTCATCTCATCTTTAATTCAACAACGTATATATTGTTCCCATATTTCGTATGTTTCTCTTGTTAATATGTTAATACTTTTTAGCCTTGTTTAAGTTGTTAATACAGTTAGATCTTCTAGCTAAACTATCAGACGAGGAGAAAAAGTCTTTGTTCTAGATTTGTTAATGCTTACTTATCTTTTCATGCCTTTGATTCAATACTTCATAATTTTGCAACAAATCAATATTTATTGTCAAATATTCAATTACAAAAAGACAGTCACACTAAACTAACTCACTATCTCGCTGGGACAATAACTACATGTCTTTCCTCTTCTTTCCCTCAGGAATAAGTATGTATGGATACAATCAACTTAATAGTTCATTAAAGGGTACAGTCACCTAAATCATAAGTGTTTATAGAAACACTACCACAATGTGTCGACTCTACATGTTTTTGTACAAGCAATGAAACGGAGTGCAGCAAGTACAAGTTCTGGATAAGCTGTAATGAGACAGTCAGAGCGATTAATGAAAAATAAAATTGGTTGTTGCCATATCAGTAACAGTTAAAATGATAACTCCAGCACAGCTTTCTCTGCTCAGATGGGCTCCAGGTTTGGAGTTCAGCAGTTCAATCTGCGCCACTGAAGGGTGAAAAATGAATGGCTTTATTTGTTTCTTGTAAGGTGCTGAAACACTGGACATGAAAAATATATATTATAGTGTTTGTTTCATCCTGTGAAATGTTCCTGGGAGATGCTGGAGCAATGGCTGCCAACTAGCAGAGTGGTGGCTCCATTCCCCCGAAGCTTCATTCATTGTCACTGAACTCTGAAAATCCAGCAGATGCGTGCCAAATAGGTGGGTAAAGGCAGCTGCGATAGTAATAATCTTTTTAACTCTCTGCTTGTTATGTTTGCAGGAAACCAGAACCATCTCCTTATATACAGCTAATGTGGGATGTTTTCCATTACAGCCAAATAGTTATTGACAGAAACAGGACTCCTAATCCAAGATATGCCTAAATAAATAATAGACACTCAATAATGCTTAATTATGCAAAACTATTGACGGGTAAATGTACAAACCCCTGTCTTCCATCTACAACTGGGAGCATATCAGACTGTTGTTACAGGCTGTCTACATCAACAAAATAATATGACTCCAGGAGAAGTATCAATACTCACTTAGCTCCAAATCATCATCATCATAATGAACATTTCAGTCATTGGGATGGTCATTCAATTCAATTCAGTTCTATTTAGAGCAGGTCTAGACCATACTGTTTACAATATTATTTATAGAGACCCAACAGTTCCCATCATGAGCGAGCACTCGGCGACAGCTTCGAGGAAAAACTTCCCTCTTAACAGGCAGAAACCTCGGAACAGAACCAGGCTGTAGATGGGCGACCATCTGCCTCGACTGGTTGGGTTGAGAGTGAGAGAGGCAGGAGGAGAGATCCAGACTCTGCAGCTCCGGAGACAGATGTATCTGTAGAGAGCGACAGGAGGAGAGAAACAAGAGACTCAAAACTTTGAGAGAGTGAAGATGCTGTGCTCATAACATGCACTGATAAATGAATACAGAAAGAGGGAGGGAAGGAGGGGGAAGCTCAGTGCATCATGGGGACCCCGCCCCCCGGCAGTCTCAGGCTTATTGCAGTAAAACTAAGGGATGTCTCAGGGCTGAACAGGAAATATACCAACTACACACACTCACATGCAGGAAACTTTGGCGAAAACAGAATGAGCTCAAGTGTGTTTAGAGTAACAAAACTAAGACTTAAGACAGAAAGGGGTGAATTGTGTTGCAAGGGGTTTCACATTTGCCTTATTTCATATCTGCTTGCTCCTTGTGTGACCCGGAAATTGATCTGGTCTGCCATCACGAAGAACATCTCAATTTCCTTATTTCTGTTGGGAGAGTCGGGAAGCGAGGAGGGATTTCATGAGCAAGGACACATGAGCTCAGCCTCCACTGAAGTCTTTTATCGGCCTGACACATCCCTTTATTAGAGATGTGCTGGTGATTGGACACTGCAGCTGATCAGAGCGCCCTGATACAATAGCACTGCAATTTTATGCCAGGACAAATAACAAATTCAACTCAGTATTATATCACCAGCAAGTTTAGAATGTTGTGTTGTGACTCACCATTCAGTTCAAATGGCTGGATCAGCAGTGACTATAGGTCTGATTCATGAAGGGAGATCCGTCCCTTTGGTGATGATCAAATCAGATTTTCACTGGTGGTAATGTTTGAACTCGTATGAGGGATAACATTATAGTCCAGGAGGGGGTAATCATTTCTATGAGGCTGAAAAACCATGTGTGTCAGGTAGAACATATATTTTGCTCCGAGATATATGTGTGACGGGTCACAACCTTCTGTGAGATGCAGCCTCACCCTTGCTTCTACAAACCACAGGCATTAATCAGGTGGATCATGGGGTGTTTATTGATCTCCTGCAACACACATACAAAAACCACAGTGGTGTGGACAGAGGCAGGAGTCATCAGGTCAGCGGTCAGGATAATCTAATTGATGTCCTCTTCCGTCTGCCTTATTCATTAAATATTGAAAAATAAAATACAAAAATCTGTTTTTCTAAGAAAAATAAATAAATAAATAAAATAAAATCCATTCTTGTATGATCGTATAGTTTTGTTATATATATATATAATTCACAAACAGTACCCTCATAATCTTTGTGCAACATGAAATATCTTATGAATACATTAAACATCTAACATAAGGTAAATAGACAACATTAACATTAAATTCAGAACTATATGAACTAGTGTGCGACATTTATATGAGAAAAATAAGAAAAACACACAGGCCGATATACAAATTAAATCATCATTAAAAGTTAAATGAAAGTGCATAAAGAAATTACCTGCAACACACATACAAAATCACAGTGGTGTGGACAGAGGCAGGAGTCGGTCAGGTCAGCGGTCAGGATAATCTGAACAACATGTGGGAAACATTTAAGCTAGTTTAGCTTTAGCAACAACCCTCTAAACATAGCTTAACAGTTCAACAACTAACAATACATGCTCAAACAGTCAGCATAGGCCACAGCAAACACACAACACAGCGAAACATAAACTAAAACATCTGAACATTAAAGAAATTAATTAATTATCCTGGACCATGCAAGAGGACGTCTTACCTAATTGATGTTCTCTTCCGTCTGCGCAGTACCCACGCCTACCACTGCGCTACAAGATGGCGCTGTTGCACCTTTTTTTCCCCCCATAATTTAATAGGCAAATGTCTACTCTGTTACATATGTACAAAATTTACACTTTCACTTAAGCATATATGCTACTAAATTATGAGACATTCTCAGCATACACACAAAAAATATCAATAAATCCAGATACTAATAATTAATAACTAAAATAGAAGGTTATGTGCATTCGGTGGCTGAGCAGTACCTTTACAAACTGGTTTGATGGATCTGATCACAATAGTGAATGTGCAGGTGCTTGTCAAACGAATAGTGAAACACGCAGAAATATTTCACATTCAGTTTGTCAAATGGAGTTTGCACAGCAGTCAAGGAAATAGCTCAGAGGCACAACTCCACTCACTTCTGTCAGGTGCACAGGGTGCTCTAAATGAATGGAAGTAATTTCTGTCTCTGTTCAAAGATGATGTGTGGTGTTGGATGTAAATGTCCTCCTCAATCTTTCTCCTGATGCTCTCTGACTCCTGGGTAATGATCTTTGACCTCTGCCGAGTAGAGCTGGACTCTTCTTGGCTAGAACCAGAAAAACTGATAAAGAAAGTAAAATTTCTCTTGTATCTTTTCTTTCTTTTCCTCACAGTCACCATTATGCATGTCATCAATGACACATGCTAGACAGAGGATCAAAGACACCCTTTACACAAAACCACCGAATTAAGTTGACAGTTCATAATCGTGATGAATTAAGAATCATGAATTCTTCACAAAATCGGTGGGGTCCTTTATTATCGGTTTAATGAAGCTGTCTGTGAACTTTACAGTTATTTATCTGCCAGTCAGGGAGGCACAGTAAAAATCATGGTCACGACTATGAACTGGCAAATCTCATGGTGACACACTGCCTCACAGTGAAATATGGGATGTCATTTTCCAGTGTGTGGGTCGGACACGCAGAGGAAAGAATGTAGTGGTGGGGGAGGAAGACGAGGAAAAGGAAGGAGGTGCACCCTGGCCCTGTCCATTTCAGTGCTGAAGATGAACCTGTTGGACAGCATTGTTATTCTGAATGTGGCATTTCACACCGTGTTGTGTGTGCCATCCAATGCTCACAGAAAGCTCCGTGAGGATTACATCTCTCATACTGAAGGATCATGTGACTGTGAAAAAAAATCCCTCTCTCTTCCCAAGAGTGTGCCCACACAGCTCGCCCCATTACCATTTACAGCAAGGATTTGTTGGAACTAGATGGACAAAAATACATAGAAAAAAAGACTCCACAATGTCACCCCCTCCTACACTGCCACCATCGCCGGTAGACTACCCTCGCCCAACGAACCAACTTCATCATCTGTATCCTGAGCACCAAGCGTCTCACTACCTCCACTGGATAATTTGATTCCCCTCCTGACGACTTGGCATCATCTGATTATCATTCAGTCAGACTGTAGTAGGAATGTTCTTGACGACTAATTTCCCCGATGTTTAAACGAGATGTTAAGTTTAAGCAGCTACTTTTAAACTAGTTGACCAGTTGTCTAAAAGTAAGAAAACACTAAAAACAGGTTTTTAGGTTAACATGAAAAAGTTATTTATAACTCTTATTCACATTCTTCAATAATCAAATTATATTTCAAATTCTGCTGAAACATGTGGCACTCTGCGCTGTGAACATTGCACATTATCCTGCAATTTAAATGTGTACATTAATAAGATAATACAGTGGGAACCGCTTACTGTGATCACGTCTGTCTGGGTCAAATTGATCACTAGCAGATGATTTTTCCTCTTTTTTTAATTATTCCTTACACAGTCTATCGTTCCGCTCCCCCAGTCCAATAGGTGGCATTAAAACTGAAACAGTATGGCTAGACATGATATTAAATGGATGAATGAATGATGAAAACATTACAAGTGAGTCCCCTTAAACAACAGTTATTTGCCAGCAATGTGATTTAAGAAGCCTTTTTACTTGAGACCAGAAAACACTGGAGTATCACATCACACAGCATCATTCATGGTCAAGTCCATCCCAGATGAGTGGAAGACCTTGGGCCAAACCTTCCTCAGCTCTTGAAGGTGTTTGAACTCTTCCCACTTTATATTTATGTTTTTTATTTACTATTACTGTTTCTGTGGTGTTTTCCTGTGAGTTTTCATTTCTTGGTCTCATTATTGCTGTTACCTGCACCGGGACCTGAGCATCTCACTGAACTCCCCTTTGAGTGTGTGTAACATGTTCTGGAATGACATGAATAAAAAAGATCCTGCTCCTTATCTCTGTCCTTATAAAACAGTGCTCTACGTACAGTCGTTCAGTTCGTAATATGACCACTATTCCATGAATTTTGGATGACAAGCAGAGATGATACAGCAAGTATCTGTTAGCACATGAAGCATAAACGAGCTGCAAATTCAATATACTTAAAAAAATATCAGCGGAACAACTTGATATAATAGCCTGCTGAAAGTGTGTCAGCTGAAGAACAGACTCGCAGTGAACATGGGGTGAAAAACCCAGAACACAGCCACATCCAGCACACATCCAGAAGACATCCAGAAGACATCCAGCAGACATCCAGAAGACATCCAGAAGACATCCAGCAGACATCCAGCAGACATCCAGAAGACATCCAGCAGACATCCAGCAGACATCCAGAAGACATCCAGCAGACATCCAGAAGACATCCAGAAGACATCCAGAAGACATCCAGCAGACATCCATCAGACATCCAGCAGACATCCAGAAGACATCCAGAAGACATCCAGAAGACATCCAGCAGACATCCAGGCTATGGGAGTAAGATAGGTTTAAATAGTAAAAGAAGAATCTACCCAGCAGCAGTATATTCTTGTAAAGGGTGGCAGGGTCGAGGTGAGGGGGTGGAGATCTTTGTAATAAGAAACAAGGTTTGAAAAAATATGTCAGGAAAAAAAAACGGCACAATTTACTGTGATGGAAAAGTGGCGATTTCCATGAAGAGATATTTGCTATGGAGCAAAGTGTTGGATGAACGGACAGACTGAAAGGCATCGGTGCCTCTTCAGAGTCTGATGAATGTAAGCTCACAATACACTGCTGTAGAGCAGTTTATTCAATCCAGTTAAAAGACCGAGCCCCTTGTCTTCCTCTTATTTTCCTCATTCATGCACTCTAAAAACAAGGGCACAGCACGGACTCAGTGTGATTTCTTTTATGACCATTATCCCTGCCAACATTTTCCAATGAGGATTTATGTACAGCTCAGTCAGCGATCTTGATGTTTAAATAGAGCTGTTGGATAACAACAGGGTAAGATGAAGTGACCTTTGAATCATATTTTGTCTCCACTATCATTATTTTCGGTAAACGGTGCAGAAAGCCCTACATTTCCTTGTCATGTTTGACATAGCTGGTTGTATGCTCACTGAAGCCACAGCAACCAGAGAAATTGCTCCAAAAATTGCAAGCCTCTCTTTCTCCCTCTCTCTCTCTCTCTCTCTCTCTCTCTCCCTCTCTCTCTCTCTCTCTCTCCCTCTCTCTCTTTCTCTCTCTCTCTCTCTGTTCCAACTTTAACTTGCTTTTCAGGCATGGCAAGTACACAGTTGTCTCTCTTTGCTTATTTTACTGTGGATCCTTCCAATTCAGTGAATTTCTCAGCTGATGACTAATGACTCCTGTCACCAAACCATCCCTCCCCCTCTGACCTGAATACCCCCACCATCTGACACTCTAAATTAACAATATGTATTATTATATTTAACTCAGCTATGAGTCACAGATAATAGCTCTGTATGGTGGGTAGTATTAATGACTGTAAGGCAGCAGAGCTATCTTGTAAAACCCATCAGCTGATAAGGCATCATTTCTTAAAACCTATTGGAGAAGTCATAACTGGTAACTGCTGACATCAGAACCCCTGAAGTCTAGTTAGGAACATCACCCTGGCCTCGAATAAGGCTGCTTCTTTTAATTTTAGATTATGTGTATCAGCAAATTGTGTCCTAGTCATATAGCAGTTAGTTAATGATATAACTGAACAAGGATTTTTACAGAGTTCAAGGTCATCACAGACAGAAATTGCCAGTGTGCCAGAGTGTGTATACACCCAGAAAAATCTCTACACAACAGATTCACAGTTAAAAGTACATTGTATTCTTATATAATTAAGGTGTTTTATCCCACTCCCACAAGTTGACAAGTAGGATTGAAGGAACACACCATGTCTTTAACATCTGCTATGCTGGTAAAAGTATTTACCTTAATATTGCTAATTTCTTTTAGGTTGGCTGCTGTTTATAATTGCATTTCCTGTTTTTGAACATTTTATATATGCTCTGTAATACGTCTACAGAAAACCTTGGATGCTGCTGAGGGCGTGTGAGGGCCTGAAGCTGCGGAGGCCAGCCATCAGAGGCCACGGGGCAAAGCATGGTAAAGTCCCTGCTGTGCATCCATCTCTGATGAGAGAAGCACAGAACAAGGAGTGACTGGAAGCAGCTTCAACATACCATGTACAGTATGTGGCTGGATATTATTAGTGAGCCGAGCTTCAGTGTGCTTGGTGGTGCTTTGTTTATTTTGGTTCCTGTGTACCTGAGTCGTAAAATATCCTGATTATAGATATTCAATCGTGCCTCGTCAGTGAGCATAGTAAATGCATATGGAGACAGTTCTAATGACATCAGATAGAAACATGTGTTCATGCAGGATCAATGGCAGCGATGGAACTGGGGAGTGAAGCTACAAGAAGAGCACTGGTGGAGGATGGGAGTTTGACAGTTGTCCCCACAGACCCCCATCAGACCTTCTCACTTGAAGCTTTTTACTCCCTCATCCTCCACTTTGCACCAAAACACACTGGGATTTCCTTCCTCGGGATGTAAAGCAGCTAATTATTATATGAAGGTAAAAGAATGGCTGTGGCTATAACAAACACAGCACCCACCTCACACAGCACCCCGAACCTGAATGATATAAATGAGGTGGACAAACTATAACAAACACCTTTCAGTGTTACACTGGTTACACTAGACAATTCAAGAGCACCACAAACTACAGACTGTACTTCATACATATTATCCATATTATTCACAGATGAACCATCACTTCTCTAAAGGATTTTGAGCAAAAACATCATGATTGTTATGAAGAAAGAATTTATTGCAGGGTTGCTTGTATTGGCTCACATTTAAAATGGCTTGGTGTACCAATCAACTGGGAACTCTGAATTTATTTGTATTTGAATATTCTGCCCTGTCAATGACTAGTGACACTTTTTAGCCACAGGGTGGCAGTGTTGTCTGAATGCTCAGTATAAAAGAGAAAATGATGTTGTCTCTACCAGGGTTTATTCACATCCAATATGCTGACCTGCTTCTCTTGGCAGCCCTGCATGTCAATCACAATAGCAGCTGAGAGGTTGCTGAAACCAGCGAGAAATGGTTGAGAGATGTCATGTGTTTCACCGAGGTCACCTAAAGGCGTCTGGGTAGTCAAGGAGAAGCTGTCACATGGCTAGCCAGTCCCTAAATAATTATTTATAATGCGAGTCAGTTATAATACACAGCATATGCATCGGCCCTCAAGATGTCTGTCTCAAGAAGTCAGAGAAGGCTAGTCCAGGTTTAATCCAGACGAAAGATAGACAGGTGCTACTGTGTCCACCACTGCACCTGCACCCCGGCCAGATCACCAGATCAGCCCTGCCAGATCACCAGATCAGCCCTGCCAGATCACCAGATCAGCCCTGCCAGATCACCCTTGCCAGATCACCAGATCACCAGATCAGCCCTGCCAGATCACCAGATCACCCCTGGCAGATCACCCCTGCCAGATCACCCCTGGCAGATCAGCCCTGCCAGATCACCAGATCACCCCTGCCAGATCACCCCTGCAGATCACCCCTGGCAGATCACCCCTGCCAGATCACCCCTGGCAGATCACCCCTGACAGATCACCAGATCAGCTCTGGCAGATCACCAAGATTGAGGCAGTTGGTTAAAGGTCCAGTTGTATTCTGCTACTACTGATTTTCAAGTGCCATCACATTTAAATCATAATGCCTAATTAGCTTTTCTCTCTTATGTATTTTTTTCTTTTTACATGATTATTGTCCTGTTTTTGGGGTGTTTCTTGTTGTAAATTAATTTCTTAGCAACACAACCAACACTATATTTACAGCTACTCTGTACCTCAGCATAGTTTAAAACAAAAGATTTCATCTACCTCCTTTAATCACTGTTTAATGCACCACCAGGTGAGCATGCAAAGTTGGCAGCTCAAACACCTCACAATGTTGAGTGACAGATGCATGTTGGGCGTGGCTGTCCGTCACCGCCCACTGCTCATTCAGATCAAACACTTGGAGGAGCTCGGTGGGACAGAGAGGCTGAGTGGACTGATGATCCGCTGAGAGCTGATTGTGGAGCAGACTGTGGAGGACTTCATGGTGCAAACAGCTCACAGGATATCGTTCAGAAAGGTGAGTACAATAGCCAACTCACTGATCGATGTGATCCTCTCTCCAGAAGAGAACGTACCACTGCGTTGCCTAGCAACACAGTGTTCGTGTTGTCTGCCTTGATGATGCTGATTCGGCAGGTTATTCAATTTATGTAGCTTAAAACGCTTGTTGCATCCAGCCCATACATGTTGCCTGAGGTTCTGGTTAATTCTACTAAGGCTATTAGCCGTATGTGCAGGGTGCAAATGTCTGTCTTTAAAGAAAAAAATATTTATAGCTTGGAATTAAACCTGCCCTGCAGGTCAATCTATATTATGTCCCACAAGTGTTTACATTGGTTTAATAGCTGTATCATATAACATTATCATCATCTAACTGAATAACATTCATCCCCCCTCCCTATCTTTACCCCGCTTCTCCTCCTACAGAAACACTAACTCAAGTACAACTGACCTACTTTTTATGTTTACTGAAACATGTTTCATGAGATCTTATTACAGTAGTTTTACCTTTGAATTTGGTCATGGTATTTTCTCTTGTATGCGCATCTTGCACATCACTGTTGACATCTATTACAGTTGTGTCTGAGCACTATGGAAGAGGTTACTGAGCCTACAGTGATGAGCCACTGGCACACAGCGTTCTAATCAACCAACTGTTAACAGAGTATTGTTGAATGACATGGTTTTATATACACTACATGTTATATTAATGCCCCTGCCACCAAACCCTCTGCCTGTGCTGTCGGCCATATTTTCACTGCTCCCTCCTCTGCTCATCAACAAACCACACACCTGTGGTGAGCAGGATGATGTCACAGCCAGTGCAGCCGTCACCTCTGTCCAGTCAGTCTCTGCCTACAGTGGTGACGAAGTAGACGGGGAGCCCGAACTCCTCTTGGTCGGGGATTCCATAATTAAATTTGTTGAAGTCCCAAATGGAATCACCTACTGTCTACCAGCTGAGACAATCCTGGACATGGTTGAACTTGCCCCCACACTCATGGCTCCAATAATAGGCTCCAGGCCCCAACAGTCTGCCGAACCACAGGGACTGGGACTGAGACACTGGCAAGACGACTGAGAGCCTTGGAAAAGTGTGCATATTTTTACTCCCATTCCTACACAGAACTTTAGCAAGCTTCAGTGACTTCTCAATTTCTGTGTCACTACTGGCTTTGGTTTCATCAACCACCTGGACTACTTCTACACCAGGCAGTATCTCTCCAAGCGGGATCATCTCCATCCATATTATACAGCACAAATATTTATGACTATTTTGTCTACTGGTTTCAGCATTATTATTATCAATATCATTAAATCCATATTTTAGGCACATGGCAAGGAATATACAACCATCTGCTTATATGTTATGTTTAGTCCAAATCTATCACTTTTAACTATCACATTAAGAAATGGGTTCAGTCTTGTTTTTTGCCAATCAGAAAAACTGCCAAAAATCAGTTCAGATCAGCCTAAGAACACCACAGAGAAAATGATCCCTGATTTGATGTCTTCCTGTCTGGATTACTGTAACTCCTTAGTTTCTGGTTTAAGTGAGTTTGCAATCGCTTGACTTGAGTTGGTTCATTACACAGCAGCCAGGCTTAAGACAAACAGCAGATAAAGAAAGCACCTTACCTCCATCTTTGCCCCATGGCCTGGCACCCACATATATCTTTGAATTTTTAACACGTCTTCGTCTTCTGACCAATCGCTATCAAATGTCCCACCACTGAGTCTGAAAACAAAGGCCCCCCCCTCACTGTCAGGTCAGGCCCTGACTATGACTGTATACTTATTAACATGTCTTCCAATGTAACTTGACCTTCAATGAAGATGATCTATTGTCTTTGTTTAGTGTGTGCATGAAGATGTTAACTGAGCCATATGGTTGTCATCAGTAACTTCTGTGCTCATCAGAGAATGGTGTTGCCTCTGCATATGAACTACAGTGTATTGGTGGTTTTATTAGTCCTAGTTTTTATTTTTTTTATGGATAAATGTGGCTTTTGTAACTGTCACTGTGGTCCCATCTGAGAGTCCATGTTCTATTGATGTTCAGCTGCCCTGTTTTGTACATTTCCGCTCCCACATGCTGAATCAGAGAACACAGGAGAAAGAGCTGCTACCTCTCAAGCATCTGCCTTTTTTTTTCCTCATTAGTGTTAATTGAAAATTTAAAAAACTGTAAATAAAACTGATGTGTCAGCTGAATTTGTGTGTTTCGTCTGCCTGCTGTCGCTGTTCATCCTCTTCTGTTGCCTCAGCCTTTCACGTTTCAGCTGGTATTCTCACATCACATGTCTCAATCCGAGCTTGACGTAGCAACTATTGCAGGATAATACAGATCCCTCCCCCTGCAGTTAAAGCCTGATGCTTCATGCCATCTTTGCAGCCTCAGTTTGCCATTGTGTTGCAGGCTTTGTACAACATGTCACTCCCATTGTACGACACTGTTTCTCATTTGTTTCCTCGGATCACATCCACTTCTCCTCACCAACAGTCTTGATGTTTGTTCGTCCAGCATTCAGGAAATCATTTGAAACCCCCTTGAGGAAACAGTGGATGCTCAACAACATATACATCTAAATGTCATGGACTGACTGTGTGCACTATATTGGAACTATTCCCCTGAAAATTAGTCCAGACATTGATTCATTCATGTTTCATCAAAGGCCATCATCATGTCAGATTTCCACATTCCACTTCAAATGCTAACTTCTTCCATCATTCTTCATTTAGTCACCTTTTCATCACTTTTCCAGTATAGATGTGCCGCATAGTCCAAAATCCTAGTGGAATTAGAACCAGCTCAAGTCCCCTGGTTTCACTGCTGGCCCACATTATTTTTTAACTGTATGACTTCCAACAGCATTTTTCAACAATGCCAAAGTGCATTAAGGTTTAGGAGTTGCATCGTACCCTTGATGAAGTGTCCGTCGGGTCCTGTTCCCCGTGGGTCTGGTTCAGGTTCTTATGGTTTATAGTCAAGTTTAGGCTGATATCTCATGGTTGCCTTCAGAGCCATGTACATTTTGAACCATTGAAGATGGAGTCAGTTGTTCCACATAAATGAATAAAGACAGAGCTGTGCACCAGAGAGAGAGCAGAAAAGGCCCTGATGTGATTCCACCCACTGAAGAATTGCAGCTCTTTAGAGAACCTGAGCCGTGTTGGTGCTGGACAGCTCAGTGTGAAGCTGAGAGGCGGACGGGAGGTTTCAGGTAACAGCCAGCCTCTTCTTCTCTCTCTTCACGCTGTTATCATGCTGCTTTTCCAGCATTGTCTGCAGTCATCTCTGCAGCTCTCTTCTCTCTCTCTCTCACACACACACACACACACACACACACACACACACACACACCCTGTCTCCTCCCCCCCACGGCCTTCCAGCCTCCCTCTGCCTTCTTTCTGTGTCTGTCAGTTCATGCCATTGTTCAGACTCCCCTCAGAGTCTCTGCTTTGTCGGAGTCAGAGTGACATGCGAGCACACATGCCACAGAACTGTGTGTTGTAACAAAGCCCAACATATTACGGGAAGAAGCAGACTGCTGAGGCTGCATTGCAAAAACCACAGTACTCCCTCTGCACCTCTGCGCTCCAACACAACATCCCACACATCAGCGGCTGCAAGAGAAGCATGAACAACTCATGTGTGGGTCAGGGAAGGCTGGGGCCCCCACGGTCAGAGGCCCCGGGCGGTGGTCCACAGGGCCCTGTTGCATCCCACTAGGTGTTGCTGGTGCTGGCTCACTGGTGGCTGCACTAACAATCATGAATGTCTCATTCAACATAAAGTGATCACCCTGTGCTTGTTTTAGGCACATGCATGCACTCTTTGTTTCTCTTTAACTTCACTGTTGAACTGGGAGTCTTGCTGTTGTATCAGTAACATTGCAGCTTAATACGAATATGATCAGTCAGTCAGACATTGTGAGGAATTCTGTTGACAGATTGTTAGTTGGTAATGAAACGCTGGCTTTTAGTCTGTCCCACCTCCTACTGCAACTTCAAATAAAAAATGTCCCAGTGGCCAATCGGTACTCCAATACAAAAAATATTTTGCCCAAAATGATTTTTCCTAGAGGCCACTATGTAAACAGACATTTGTAAAGTGCCTGACAAGACAGGACCCCCCCAGCTGTGATATAATATCAAATGTAATAGAATAAAATAATGCAGCAAGACAGAGTCAGTCTAAGCAGGGACAGGGAGAGAGGCATGTTTTCTTTATCTTTTCTTATAATACATCCAAGCCACTGACCTCATGTGACCTGCCCATTTCTTCATTTGTTCCATTCCCAGTCATGTCTTTTATCTTTGACTTGCTAATGCTGGCCAAACCAAAGTCAAGTCAACAGTGGCAGTCCGGATCAGTTCACATGGCCCACTGCAGATGACAAGCACATTTAATCAATTATCTATTGACTTTACATTCATATTTTTTATTTGTAGAAAGCCAGACTTCAATGTGACAGCATGAACAGGTTTGTCCCTCTTCCTGCAACCACAGGCTGACTCTCCATCCGCTCTGGGACATCATTTCAGAATCACTAAAACATCAGTATGTGTTGGCAAGGATGCTGTTATATTTTCTGCCCAGCGCTGTTCCACCTATTTGAACTTCACCACAGAGAAAGTGGAGCTGCCTGTCCTCCAATCTACACCATCGTTTTTTCCCTGTAATCATAGCCTTGTTGTCATGTTTCAGCGTCTATTCTGGGCAGTGGCGTCCGATTCGCAAGGACAAGGGCGGGTGAGAATGGAGGAGGAGAATGTTGTGTTTTATACACACACACACACACACACACACACACACACTCCCTGCGCTGCTGTTTGGTTGTGAGGGTAGGGATGTACTTATCTCTCCAGGCTATCATCCTATTGACATCTTTTCTGCTCTCACAATGTTATCTGCTCCTCCCCTCCTGTGACCTTTCAAAGGATGTGCTAGGCAATTGGTGTAAAGTGAAATGGGTGCAATCTTTATTTTCCTGGTACTGCTTGCAAAAAAAAAAAGCACAAAGATCCAGCTCAAAGCATGGATGCAGTGACTTTAATGAACTACAGCCCAAGACAGTTGCATTTGTGCCAAGAGTAACTTCAGCTGACCACCAGCCCATGAAGAGTAGAGCTCGAGTCACTGCCTTGATCAACAGGGTGAGTTGGATTCATCTTACATGCACATACTTGTGGTTGAAATGTAGCACAATCTGCAAGTCAATGTGTCTACTTTTTTCTCTGTGTGTTGTAGTGACTCTGCCACTGAAACATATCAAACAAGACTTTAGTTTTCAACTTCAGTTCTTTGCTTCAGAAGCCAATGAAGGTGAACACTTTGACTTGAAGTTTGTGGTGTCTTCATAATCAGCATAAATTATCCTTTCTGCCTATAACTCTGGATATTGGTGCAACTTGCTTTAAACTGTACTGTACATATGCCTTTAAGGTGAGCTGATCGTAACTCCTGTCATTTGTCTTAATGCTTTTGTTCATCAGTTTAAGTTTAAAAAACAGAACAGTTGCCTGAAAGCCACAACACACCAGATTTGAGAATGATCAGAATGATCTGACAATCTATTGCATGACCTTGAAGATTGCTACTGATTTAGAGTTACTTTTGGTCTTTGACAGTAGCGATGTAGCAAGGTTCAAGGGTTGTTTAACTTAATACAAGTTGTAGTCTCTTTATGCTACACAAGTAAAACTGTTTCTATGTTAGCGTGTGGAGGACGAGTTGACGAGTCTCAGAGTCTGATGAAAGAAGCTGCTCTGTACTGTGGTGGTAGGGACGTGGATACTTCTGTATTGCTTGTCAGACTGTGGCAGGGTGAACAGCCTTTGGGTACAATACCCTGGGCATTGTCTTTAAGTATCCTGTGGGCTTTGCACAGGCCCCCCACCCCACCAGTGGCGCCGAGGCTGGGGGGAGATGGAAGTGCAGAAGTAAATAAACTTCTGGGAACTGCTAAATTCAATTGACAAAATATCACAAAATAGGCAGTGCTTGAATACTTGCACTCTTTCCAACAGTTAATTCAAGGAAATGTATTTTTACCCTCCATTCCTTTCCTGTGGCTAATATAACCTCTTCATTTCAGCCTCTCCAGAGAGCTCAGTGCACATTGACTTCACCTCAAGTGAATCCATTTATTGTGGATATGATGGTGAATGGAAGATGAAAAGACATTTTGCTTGAGAAGCAGCAGAGAGAGCAGGGCCTCCCTCATTACGAGAGTGAGTGACAGTCGGCTGCCAGCTTTTTGCTGCTACCTGGCAAGCTTTCTAGGACACATCAACACCCTTGTGTACTTGTTAAAAGAGTCCAGTTTTATGGAAAAAAAAAAAAAAAAAACAGTTCACACTCACAATTTAATTTTCAAATAAAACTTGTCATGGACAGATAATCCTCAGAGAATGATTTCTAATGGCTGGACCCTCAATTCACTTTTCTCTTGTGATACCAGATACCAACTCTGTGCAGAAGACGCTGTACGTCATCTGATTAGTAGATTGCAGTAAAATGGTTAGAGCAAATCCTTTTGATTCAGATGATAATACGACAATACCAAACTTATCAGTACGCTGCTCTGTTCAAACGCTTAGACAAGAAGCACTGATAAATGTACATGTTGATATTGTGGCAACCAAGTCAAAGACTGTGTGTTTAAGATGGACTGGATTCACTTCTATCAGAAATTGTTTCTGCCCGTTATATTAACACTGTACTCACCAGAGAATAACTGAGATCTGGGAACATGATTATATATTTAAAAAAAAAATAGGTCCATGAAGCAAGAAACAAGATGATCAGATGATCTGAACTTCTTTATCTGGAGGTCAAACCCAAAGTGAGCACACCTAAAATGTCACGCTCATTGTACAAGAAAAATGTGTGCACACGACCACAGTAATCACAGCAGGTGAAAGTTAAAGCAGGAAGTGTAGTTTATGTTTAATATTTTTTAACAGTACGACAAAAACGAAACAATAAAAACAGATAAATATTGCCATGCCAGGCAGAGAAGCCAGGACACATCTGACTGCTCAGGTTTCTGACCCTGTCACTTTAACAATGGCGTCACCATCTCTGTGTTAGCCATTAACAGTTTCATTACTATGAACATAACAGGCAAAACAAAACCCAACTTGTAATAAACCACAGTTATTTCATTAATTGTCACAGTGATGCAGAGCGAGTTGCAAAAATCCAGTTGAGTCCGTGCCTTTGTCCACCTATGGGAATATATGAGATAAGATAAGCCTTTATTCGTCCCACAGTGGGGAAATTCACAGGGATATATATATATATAGATATATGAGGGATATATGAATCTGCACTGTGGCAACGGGAAGAGAGAGTGAAACGGACAGAGACAGAAGAAAGGAGGGAGGGAGACAGAGATGTGAAGGAGTCAGTAACATGATGCTTTCAGTGGGGACTAACTGAATTGACAGCTGCAGAATCGTGATGTGAAGCAACAGGAGGGGTGGACGATTGTTCAGCTCTCAATGATCTGTCTCTCCTCTCCTTGCTCATTGCCAGAAATGTACCATTTCCAGGGTAAGCTAAACACTTCCCACGCCTTCACAGAGCTGAAGTGAGATGGACGAGGATCACATTCACGGTATATGAAGAACAACGGCAGCGCTCAGAGCCTATGTCCTGTTGCAGCAGCCTGTCTTAGCTGCAGTGCACAAAATAACCACCAATTTGTGAGAAACATTTATGTGTGCATTTAAGAGGACGTACTCATAACCAAGCACTGAAATATGAAGCTGCACTTCTGCAGAGCAGTAAATCATTTACAGGGGAAGTGTGAGGAGCTTTAATCTCTGTTAGGCAATTTAGCTGCAATGATTATGAAGCAATTTATAGTGTGACAAGTGAAAGAGTGAAATCTTCTCAGAGATCACAATGTGACAACCATCTCAGTCTCTAGAAAGAAGCAGCGCTCTGACTGACACACCCTTACTGTAGGTCTGTCAGGACCGGATGCATATTCAAGGGGAAGCAGGTGAGAAACCCTAACCCTGTGTTTGAGACAGTTCCCTCTGGGCCTACAGCCGACCCCCCAGCTGCTCCTCCTAAACACACCTGGTGGATGTTCCTGCACCACCAGGCCATGCTCCCAGTCATGGAGCCTCATTGGTCTAACTCAGGTTGACAGTCAGACAGCTCATCTCAGGCAGCACTATCAGATCTAATGAGAATATTGACTGTTCGGAGTCTGACTGTTAAGATTCAATTATTCATCATTCCAAAACATGAGGTTGTACAATGAAATGCAGTCCGTCCCTTTATGCTACTCACAAAACAAAAAGTGCCCAAGATCGCTTGAGGCGTCTCACAGCCAGAGGACAGAAGCTGTTCTATAGTCACCGACTCCTTCAACTGAACTCGTTGCAGATTGAAACACTGTATGTGAAGCATCAGTGACATTCACCTTTCATATTGTACCAGGGCAATTCCAAGCATTTGATAGAGACTGATATCAGAAAGCTTGATGCATTGCCCCATTCTTTTTGTACACCAGCTTTCAGAATGGCAGTATGAAGAGAGAACAAGGCTGAACTTACATCAAAAGGTCACTGCAAAGCTTCAGGGTAACAGCCCACAGTCCACAGAAGTGTTCTCTTCATCCCTGCATCATCTTCAGTCCTTCAGGCCACAAAGGCAGAGCTCTCTATGTCATAACTGTGCTCATGTCCACCTCAGCTGTTACATATTCATCTGTATTTGTATTTTTATTTGGTTTTCTACTGCTCTTTTCTTTTCACTCTTAACTTAGTTTTCTCATATATTCAATTACACTCGGCGTCGTTATTTGATGAGCTACTTACAAGACAAAAACACATGTCAGTCTGCCAAATGTCCGTCCATCCGAGTGTAGCTAGACACTGTAGCTGCATCTAATGTACATCTATATTCATGCCAATACTGCAAAGGGTTGCAGTTTTCATCAGTCATAACACTTTTAATGCAGATTCCACTGCACTGAGTGGGAAGCATGAGAAATCAAATGAGACAAGCTCAAACTGGGTCAAATAAAGTACAAAGGAGATTTGTTGCATTTTTAATTGTGGAACTTGATCATCAGGCATAAATCCACCTCAATGTGTGAATGAGAGTCTCAAAAAACTTCAACAATCTTAAAACAAATAAAGAAATAGCCGATTCCTATTTTCATGAATCAGCCATGTTGAACTCCAGTAGAGGAAGCCTTGTAAGGAGACAGCATGTTTGGATTCACCGGCTCTCATTTATCATTTTTAAGAGAAATGTAAGAACATCTGCGGATTTGATTTATGAGATTGTTACAACACATCTAAATGAGCGCTGATGTGATAGCACATTAATAAAGCGGATACAGCTGTGGAAATGAGAATGTGCTGAAGCAGTCACTTTGACATGTCATTTACATAAAACACCCTAATGTATGCAGTTGTGGTGCTGCCTGCGCTGCTGCTTATGTTCCATTCAACACAACAAGGGCCTGCCTCACAAAGCAACAAACTCATTCAGCACTAACAGAGCCAGTCACCATCTGGCTATGTTAAATTAACAGTTCAACTTTTGTGGGGATGCGTACACTTACTGCCTTGTTAAACCTATTCCCAGAATAAAGTATGAAATTAAGTGGAGTTCGAGTCAGGACAAGGTCTGCCCAGCTCAAAAAGTGCGAGTTAAAAAATTCCCAGCTGTGACTTGTGGTCAGAGTGAGGTGGCCAAGTTTGGAGAGGTTTGGTGCCATTGTTCCTGTACAGACACCAAAACCAAAACATTCGCTTACTCACTGCATCTGGCAACCCACGCTGTGGGAGATGCTGCACAGGAGCACTGGGCAGAGGATTAAACGACTTGTCCCCCAATACAAAATGTTGACGTGTCAGTACACCTTCACATGAGCACTGTTGTCATGGCAGCCAAATGTCTAATGCACACATGTTCCTCTGTGAGACAGCTGTCAAACATCAAGTAATGCCAATTAGCCCAGAGTGTTTTTCAGTTCAGACACGTACAAGTATATGGCTTTAGCCTACTCACCTGCAATTCAGACCATGAAGCTATGATGTCAATGTGAGGCCCAGGTAACACTGACCTGAGTCTTCAAACATGTGCAGTGGTGAAAAGAAGAAGTAGTTACTGTGGTGACATTCAAAGTAGGAATGCAGCTAGACCCAGATATACAGTGGTTTTGTAGCTGCTCTCAGTTGTATGGGAGCTGACTCAGAGCAGACTGGTCTTTTTGTGTGTGTGTGGGGGGGGGAGGTGGGGTTAAAATGTACAGTGTGAGAAAAATGTTTTGTGAACAATAAAACATCTAAACATCATCCAGTAGACCTCTCAGAAGAAGGTATGAAACTGATGGGCAAAATACAGCCTCTTTTGAAATAAGATGTAACCATGTACAATATTAAACACAGCAGTATAAACACAGTATCATCCTTGTACCTGTTGAAAAAGCCCAAACCATCCGCGTCTGGCAGCAGAGTTTTGGTGCTGTGTCTGAACATGGTGAGGCTTTGCATCATCCAGACAACAACGTGATTTCCTGGAGAAGCATCTTTACATTTATGGAGCTCGTGCTTGTCATGCATCACTGTGATTGGCTCAGCTGTTTCAGAGCAAAGAGACCTGTGATGTCATTGGCTAAGAGTGCATTTATCCTCTGATTTATATTCCACTTCACCCAGCCCTTTGCACTACTGTGCACACATGAAGCGAACTAGCAGGAGAGTTTGGAAACGCCCACACAGTCCATGAACCCATGACCTGCTGCTCTGCACGCGTTGGTTAAAATAGGGCCCATTGTCTTCATTGCATAGATAGCAGTGAATATTCAGGCATGGGGAGAGAGAGGGCTATGACATGGAGGAAAGGTCCCTCACCAGCATTAAATAAGAGATATTGTGTTTTTTTGGTATGCACTTTAACTTCAAGGAATGCCTACAGTACAAACAATTATAATTTACATTCTGCATCATTTGTGGCTTTTGCAACCCAGTTCAACACTTTCAAGAAGTCTAGGTGAAATAGGATATAGGCGATATAGGAAATCTCTTATATCTTATGTAAATGAACAACTTTAAAGATTGAATAATCTAGGAATTTTACTATTGAAAAGTTTCATATAAGGCTGTATGTGTATTATTTCAGATGAAGATAACACTGTGGGGATACTTGGTTTGCAATGGTCAGCAACCACATTCTTTTAATAACTGCTATTCTTCCAGATTGGTTCCAAAACTCTGGCATTTTGTTGAGGAGGTTGTCTCTTTATACATCACTGACCTCAAGTCATTTCAGACTATCAAAAGAACAAATAGAGGGAGGCCTATCGAAATCACTTCAAGGCCACAGTATATGATTGATATTGGTATGCTGGTTTGATCATTTTCTTTTCTTAGCTAATTAGGATGTCATGACCTCACAGGACCATTCTCATGCACAGACAGCACCAGACTGCAGGCCTGTGGCAGACTCATTCAATACATAGTCGATCAATGTGTCCCATCACATCTAGTGGCCTGCAGGGGAAGCACTTCACACATCTCATCTGAGCTTTCAAACAGCCACATTTCTAATTGCAGTGTGTGTTGTTAATGGATGGAACATGGCGCTGTGGAGCCACACTGCAACAGTCCCACAGCACATCACACCAGCAACACTGTCCCGTTCTGACAACTTCACTGATCTTCAGTGAGAGTGGACGCTCCTGTCAGGTAAAGCTTGTCACTCTGGTAGATTCCAGATGATTCCACAGCATTTCACAACACAGATGTTGTATGGCCAGGCCTCGGCCCGAGCAGGACCGGACAGGCAGGGCATCCATCCAGCCAGCTCTGGCCTCACCTTGTCCTCTGGCACGGGACTGCTCAGCCTCATGAAATGATGGTCAGCTACTGCCCTTTTTCTCCTGTGATGTGATTGGAAGTGAAGGCGTGTGGCTCTGACCTTCAGTGTCACATGCATGGTTTGTCCACTGTTGAATACTAAGTGAGTTCAGAGAGAGGTGTCACCATTTCATCCGCTGTAAAAGCACACCATAGAATTTTAGTCAATCAGACTGGTACAAAGTGGTGTTTTCACACTCTTTGACCAGTCAAGCCCAATAGTTCAACTGTGGGTGAAAACATAATGAACAGGAACAGTGGAAGACTGATACTCTTCAGAAAGTCCCACTAACATTTAAGATCTACACACAGAGGCAGCACTTACTGAGTGATATGCACATCCTTCGCCGATTAAAGCTTGTTCCAATTTCTTGTAAAAGGCAAGTTTGAACCTGTGGAGTTCTAAATATAGTTAGTTTCTCTGGTTGACAAACATGGTCACCAAGTTGTACTTTGTTATAATATTCATTTATTGATTCACTTATATTTGTATTATATTGTTCTTTATATGTTGGCCTTGTAAAGAACTGTAACTGTTCATTTTGAACAATCTTTATTAGTATTATTATCAACTACAAAAGACAATATTTGCTCACTGTGATGGCCGTGCCCACAGCCACACAAAAGGTTCTACTCTGGACGCCATCTTAGAATTCATTGTCACAAGTTCAGTTACTTTGAGTCGCAGTCACTTACATACACTCCACATAGTTTGTTTTGTTTAAACTTGATTTATTAGCACTTTGATAGAGCAGTTTACATTCTTTGTCATTTTGTTATTTGTTTGTGTTAATTTCTGTTTTCTTTCTTTGAGTTACCTGGCTGCTGTCTAATAATGTCCCTCCTATGGACCGGACCGGAAAAACCTGTGTTTTTCTGTGCTTGACTGCTTGGTCCACGATACTCACAGATGAAACCTTCACTGCACAACATGAGGCTAATAGCCTACAGCCTAGTGCTGAATGTTACAATTACATAGAAAAGTAGGATTGTCTATAATACATGGTATTCATGGTCAAAACTAAGAGCCAATCAGCTCTTTGATCGGGCGACAGTTGTGGTGCCTGACTCTAAAAACTATGACCACTTTGGTGTCATGAGATTACTGAAGTCCATGTACGCATGCTGTCATCCATTCATCCATCCTCCATCCATTCATCTAGCCACTCACTCAATAAATGGTGAAATGGCTTGAATCAGTGTGTTTAAATGCATGTTTTAAACCAGGGAATAATAATCTAATTTGCATCATGTCAAGTTTAGACTCACTACTTCAATACAGTTTTCTTGGCAATGACAGGTTGTTTGCAACATTTCACTCAGTTTAACGTCTAAATAAAGTGGTTTAGATTAGCTGGCTAAACAATGTCTGATTGTCTGGCTGCTTGTGATTCTTGTCTTGTTGCATGGCTGACCAGAGCATGCAACTTTAACATCCAATACAACTCTTCATTTGCCATTTGCGGCCAGCTGTCAACGTTGGTTTCTTGTAAACGTGATCATCATTGTTCCTGAAGACTGACCAAGTCAACATGTTCATCCAAACCATAATCTTTCCCTAATGCTAACCAAGTAGCCAGCACTTAATCATAACGGTTAATGGCAGATCATAAAAAAATTCTAAATTTGCATTTGTTATTACAACATGAAGATCTTTAATTAATATTCAGCAATCAATTCTTTTCTTTTCCATCTCTTGGGCATGAGGAGAGAGCTGGGGTGAAGGAGAGGGAAAAGGTGGGGGACAGAAGAATTAAAAGGCTTTCTCTGCAATAATATACCTCGATAGATAAATCACACATGCTGTGGATAATTAGCTCATGAGGCAGGGTGGTTGTGAGAATGGACGGTTGAGGCGATAAGCGAGTGGACGATTGTGGTTCTTTAAAACACAAGTGAAAAGGTGTTGGAAAGACACTGTCAACTGCAGGACATTATTGTTATCTGTTAATGAAGATCATCTGAAGGATGGAGCGGACAGACAGAAGATGAAAGGAGATGTGAAGTGAAAGGCCGGCACAGACGCAGAGACGTGGACTGGGATGAGTTAGTGGCCTATTGTCACTGGAACAAAAGGTGATGGTGTCCTTTGGGTGCCAGACGTGGAGAAAGAGGGAGAAGGCTTTCAGACGATGGCACAAACCCTGGGTAGCTGAGGAGAGCTGATTTTATTTGTAAAAGTGTCACACACATCTTGGAGCACACACACCTTGCTATTCATGACCAATTTTTAACAAATTCACTATCTACAAATATATCGTTTATAAAGGAAAAAACGATTCCTCATACAGAATTTTTTATGTTTTTAGGCGTTTTGTTCTGCAAGTGCTTGGTTGTCAAAAGGGAGACATAAGGAATCCACAACACGTGTACAGCTGTATTTGCTTTGACTGCACACACTAGGTGCCACTGTTAGAACAATGGTGCTGATGTTTAGCAGGTGGCGTTTGCTATGCTCACATCTTCATTTAGTGTGTTAACATGCTGAAATTTGCAAGCACTAAACATAAATTGCAGCTGAGGCTGATGGGAGTTTAGTTTTGTAGTAGTAATAGTTTTGGACTGAAACTGAAATGAGAAGGGATCCCTCAAGTCAGAACACTTCATCCTGTGGGGAACTCACATGTCAACCATGTCAGCCTCATGGTGGCACCATTTACACAGAGCCAGATAAGAGAAACTATCCATCAGACTAATGCTATGCACAGCAGTTTAGAATGAAACACATGAGTAAATCAACTACATTTACACCTAGTACTTTTATTTAAATAGACAGTTTCATTTAGCTCATGGTCATTGTCACTTGTCTAATATTCTAAATTCGCCTCAGAGGGCTTGATAACAAGCATGACCCCCGATTCACATGGAACAACTCCCACGAATAAAACTGGTAGTAAACATCACTGGAAAGCCATGTGCATTTCCCTCATCCCAGTCTCCACCACACCGACGCCCCTCAGGGCTAACATAGGACCCTGCTCTGGCTCATGCAGTGGTCCTACTGGGTGGTGGAGACTAGGGTTTGAGGACAGTTAAGGGCCTTCCAGTAATGTTGAGTGACTGACTTTGCCATTATATTTTCTTTAATATTTACTGTGAGATTTGATTTGTGAAGTGTGCTGTGGTGTCCAGGATACCTTACTGCTGGCAAAAACGATGAGCATTGACAAGGAACTTGCTCTGAACCCAAATTCAGGACATCAAGACCAAAGTTTCAAAATAAAAGATCTTTAATGAAAAAAGGCCAAACTCAAAATCACTCTTACGAAGAAAGTCCAATAACAAAGTACAACTGAAAATCCCTCTAACAAGGCAAAAAGGCCAAGTACTAAACGGAAAATCACTCGGACAAGGCTGAGGAAAAAGCAAGACATGAACAAGACAACAATAAAGGTGAACCTGAACGAGAGCACAAAGAACATAAGGCGTAGAATGATGGACTATGAGGACACGACAAACTGGCACAGGGCAAGGGAAGACACGGTCATTATATACAGGAGGTGGAGACAATCAGGGCGGGGCAGACAATCACACTGGCTCGAGACACAGAAGGAAGGGCAAGTTACCTGGAACGAGAAGGGAGACGGTTATCAAAATAAAACAGGAAATGACGAGACAACATGAGACATAATGCAAGAAAGTAACTTAACGTCATGACAAGCATGAATTTCATTTTGTGTTCCATTTCATGTATAGTGACATGAGGAACCATCTGTTTGAAAATATTACACTGAATAACCGTTTGATGAATTAATGAAGAGACTCATTTGGAAACGAAGACCCTTTTTTGACCTCTATGACAGAACTGTGTCAGGTTTTGTAATTGTATGGGACAATGTCTTGTATCTGGTGGAGGTGTAAAGTTCAGCAGCAGCCACATGATCAGATGATCCACTTGGACTCAACAGAAAATGCTCAGGGATGGCCAGGCATCCTAAAAGATTCTTTCCCAGATGTAGTGCATGACTGAACAGAAGACGTCATGTGGATGACAGGGTGAACTAGTCCTGTTGTATTTCTATATAATATTTTACGATCCTATACAATATGCATAGTGAATATGTACCCTGATTCCACAGAAAAGTTGGGATGCAGTGGAAAACAGTATGTGATCATTTGCTAATCATTTTTGACATATACTCAGTTGAAAACAGTACAAAGACATGTTTATTTTTGTCTCATTCATGCCTCATTTACTTTATTCAGAATATCACAGTGGTAACACATGTTTCAAAGAAGCTGACCAACAAAAGACTGGAGAGTTTACAGAATGCTGAAAAAATGATGCTGTATGTTTTCACTGACTCTGACTGTTATTTTATGTTATTTTGACCATACAGACGACACATAACCAGCAGAACTACACAAGACTGAACAAAAATACATACATCTACATAGCAGAACATAATGCAAAAAAATTATAAAGAAAGTGCAAAGTTAAAAACAGTAGCTAAGAAATGTTGAAACGATTGAAACTGCAATAAATGTAAACATAATCTGCTGTAGGTTTAAACATCACTGCTCTCAACACAGTATTCAGCTGTAAACAGACTATGTTTTGGGGCTTATAACTCTGTTTGTGTGTCTAAAAAGAGTCTGACATCGTGTACTATCAAACCCTTTGCCATGACCTCACTCATCAGTGTCTAATGCTGTCCCTTTCAACCTGACCCTTAACACCAAGTCTGAACCCTCAAACAGCCCTTTAAAGATGTGAGGACTGGCCACTTCACAAAGACTTGTAGCAAGTGTCCGCGCGCACACACACACACACAAACACACACACACACACACACACACACACACACACACGTTTACTCAGGTCACTTCTGGGAAGACTACACAGATTTACATTGATTCCATGGATTACCTTAACCCTAACCCAACCCCCCTAACTCAAGCCATGACCTTAACCTAACCTCAGCCTCAATCACTAACCTCAAAATCAGCTGTTTTACGATTGGGGGCAATAGTGGTCAGCCAGCTGTCTGAGATAAACAGCTCTTTAGTCTGACTTGTGTCCTCAGAAGAAGCTAAGGTCTTGCCCACACAGCCCCCAACACACACCCCCACACACAGTCCTCCTCCATGTGTGTCATCTCTTTCCCCCTCCAATTTAATTTTCTCCTCTCCTTTGCTTCCTCTACCTCTTTGTGTCCTCCTCTAACTTGCAGCAGTGTGGTGTTTGGGCTGTATGGAGGTGTGAGCAATACTAATCCTCCACCCCCCTCCTTCACTTTCCACTTAGACCTACTGAGGAGATGAACCTGCATTAATGCACCAAAGCTGCTTACACTCACACTGGGATTCACAGTCTGTCAACATGACTTCATTTCTCCCACAGATAAAGCCTTCAAACGTACATTGTTTTCTGATGTTTTCAATTCTAAAAATGACATTACATGTTTGATTTTTTTCCCCATTTTTTCAGGCACTACACAGAGGTGTGGGGCAACACATGCACAGCTACTATAAAATCTGAAATTGTGTACGGGGACTTTTGTAGCAGAAATCCTGGGGCCTCATTTATCAAGCTAGTGAATGCACATTTCCACACATAGAATATGATGGATCAACTTGTGTTAAGATAAGCCTTTATTCGTCCACAGTGGGGAAATTCACAATGATGATTCACAACGTTAATGAGTATATAGCACGCTGTTGGACTGCTGGTCTGGTGCCAGTCTCACTCTTTCCACCTTCTACAGCCATGAGGCCCATCCATTGATCAAATGCTATTGATTAAGTAATTACATGTAAATGTGATTTTCTTTTCATTTTTTACATTTTTTTTCTTATTAGTCAGATTTAATTCATTGCTGTCTGTCCCATGACCAAAACTGTGCATCCATACTAAAGAGTGCATGAAATGAAAATCCTGGCATTGACTTTTTTGCTGACTTATACACAGACTGACTGACTGACTGACTGTATACCCAGAACACAGCTGAGACATAAAGTAGAACCTTGAACCAAATCCCTATAGGACCTTCCACTAAAGGAACTTAATGAACTGAAACTGAAGCTTTTGTCACATGTTCTGCTTTAGATTCCACTGCACTACTCCGCTTTGGGAGGAGGTTCCCGAACCTAAATTACCCAAAGTAGGTGAGTGCTCTCTCAGTAACAAATAGAACTCTATTTGATTCTTGATCAGTATTTTATACAGCCTTTGTAGGACTGTGGTGTGTGGTGCACGTCCATTACAGATACATCACATACATACATTACACCATCACTGATAATGTGTCCGTCGCTGCTGGTTTTAAACTTTTTTTTTTTTTTTTTAATCAAGGGGAAATAATTTCTCAACAAACATTTGGACATAAATAGAGCAAAGCAGATACACAGCTCTTCACGTTTCACAGCAGGCACGAGGTTAACAGCAAGAGGAACATTTTGGTGATGACATTACAGTGGCCCCTTTCACTGAAACGTTAAGGAACATTTCCTCCTATGAGACGTATATGAAAGCCATATTTTTAAATATAGCTGACATACTTGTACGTATGTGTATATATGGTGAATTATTGTTCAGGTATTCTGTCCATCAACAGGGCAGACAGTGCTTGGTTTCATCATCTGTGTCATTGGTGGAGACGTAGCATTGGACTGCTCAAGGTTTTGTTGTGCATGCTATGAAATGTTGCTGTACTGACCCTTGAGTTCATGGGCTGCCAGCCCTCTGGGTTTCTTTGGAACCTTGAATTGCATTGCTGGAGATAACTGCGATGCATTAGTGGTGTCTGAACAAAAAAAACAAAACAAAACAACTTTTGTGTAATCAGAATTTTGCGGTGATGGTCCACTACTTGAATGTCTGTTGGCCAGGTTACCACCTTGTATATGACATCCTCGAGGGTGTTTTGTCTCATGATGTTGCAGTGTACCATAAGTCATTCATAAAGAAGAAGACACGATTCTCTCAGTCCACCCCTGATGCTTCTACAAAGTCACTGAGGTCAGGCCTCAAACAGCTGAATTCTCAGGACAGGCCTTATAAAAGTGGATTTTTTTAAGGCAGCTGCCTCTCATAATTGGTGACAGAGTGAGAGATACAGCAGATGATGTGTGGGAGTTGACTCTGTAGCTGAAAGACATTGTGGGCATGATATGTGCTCTGCGTCTCAGATTGCTTTTCTTGATGTTCTTATTTAAGAATATGTAGAATCAGTGAAAGCTCTATTCCCAGAAAGTAACCTGAAACCTTGAAATCTGTGATTGCAAGCCACCGACTGCCCCACGTCCCTGCGCAGCACCCACTGCTTATTATTAGATGTGCAAGAAAAAAGAAAAGTGCCTCACTCTCTGAAAAACATCAGATGTTGCAGGCTTATCTTTCAGCAGGATCAGTGTGTCAGTCCATCTTCTGTGGATAATAATAAAGACACTCAAGATGCAGTCATACAATCTGGCTTCACTGAGACAAACACAAAGGTCACTGCAGAAACGCCTGAGAAGTGAACATCATACAAGAAAGGGAAATTCCTTGTCACCGGGGACACTGACTCCGCGGCACGGTGCCACTCCGCGGCACGGTCCGACTCCGTGGCACGGTGCGACTCTGTGGAGGTTGGTGAACTACAACTTATTTCCCTGACATTTACATGGAAATACATTTAGTCTAGCTGATGAGTGTAAAAGTAAGGAAACACCCAGAGCAGTCATAGAGTGGCACTGTGAGCTGTACATTATGAGCATTGCACATTATCCTGTGATTCAAGTGTGTGCATGAATAAAATAATAAACTGTCTTCACACCCGTCCAGGTCAAACCAATTACTATAAGTGGATGATTATTTAACCTTTTTTTCCTTCAAAGTCTATATGCACTCTATCGTTCTGCTCTCCCAGTCCAGTAGGAGGTGGTAACATGCAATGAAACAATATGGCTGGAGTCAATATGAAAAGCTCCTGTGCTCAGAACAATGGAGGACGCTACAAGTGAACCCCCTCAAAAAAAATTGATTGACAGTGGAAGTGGACTACGTGATTAGTGTAAGTGAATTATTTAAACAGCATTTGTAAAGGAATGGTTGATCCACATAAGTGGCTGATAACTGTAACCATGATCACTATAAGTGGTTTCCACTGTAATAGTAAGTTAATGACATGAAGGACGGATAACAAATGGCTCCATTAAAACACAATGTGTTGTCGCACTAATGAATGTCTTGGGCTGTCACTCTGATGTTCATTGAGCTTTCTTGACTTATTCGTACTCAGACATCCCCAATTCTAATTTGAAACTGCATCTCCTGCAGAAAAAGCAGCGTGACAGCTGACAGCTAAAATACATTTCAAATCATTACTGGAAATGCACAAATGTCAAATAAATTGCCTGAGAAATCCTGAAGCTAGAGTGCACTGCACGACTGAAAAACTTGGAGGCTCAAAAGTAAAACTGGCTTAATGGGAAGCTGAACTGCGTTACTTTAAGAAGCTAAAAGTGAAATACAGAGCTAGAAAAGTTGGAAGCTAGACTTCAATACTGTCAAATCTGGATGTTGAATTGAACTGCCTGTAAATGCTGCAGAAGGAAATGCTTTGTATCACAAAGTTGAAGTGAATTACTAAAAAGCTTTGGAGCAGAAAGGCATTGTTTGAAGCTGAGAGGTGCAGAGCTTGGTGTTAATTTCTAATAAATGGCTGGAATCTAAAGACACTATGAGCTGGCTAAAAAGGTGGATGCTGAAAGTGTAAAAAGTAGAAAAAAAAGCTCAATAGCAGCATAAATGGCCATAAAGAGAAAGTCATTGCTTTGACATTTGGACGTCTGGAATTGAACCGTGTCCACGGTGATAACAATATGTGGTGAGTGTGCCATCAGGTGAGACACTTGGAAGGCCCAGCTGTTCATTTCATTTGCAACCTGTGCATTGAAAAGATTGAAAGAGTTGATGCTGGAGATGATTTCATCTTGTACTTTATGTCCTCTCATGGACGTATATGTCCCCATGCCTTTGTCTTTAATCTACACCTGATGTCAGTCTCCTTGAGGAACCTCCAGAGGGATTAATAAAGTACTGTCTGTCTGTCTGTCCTCTCCTTTGATTTGATCTGGTGGATGGACTTGACATGGACCATACCAGCCTCATTGCTGCCCTGCTAGTCTTACACAACTGGCAGAAATGGCAGACAGCACTTGAACAGGTCAGAGGACACACTGGCTGATGGGCACTCTGTCATGGCAGGAGCTTGGATTTGAATGCTATGTGTTCTGGTGGACAGCAGCACAAACCCACAGTGTAGTGTGGCTGCTGCTTGATGTTTCTTCATTATTCACGACTGCTGAGCCGTTAAGCCCACTGTTGTAGTTAGCCTCCCAGTCTTACCTGATCAAGGTCTTCCTTGTGTCCTTTCTTCTCATTTTAATCCAAAGTGGACTGAGTGTTTTTGGCACCATTATCTCCCTCAATCTATGAAATCTGCCTTTTCATGAAACTGGCCTATTGGCCGTCAGTGGAATTAATTCACCTGCCCTTTGTTCACCATTTCATCAGTTTTATGTTTCAGCTTTTATTTTTGTTGTGAGAAACACAATGATCTTTTTCGTCTGCAAGATCATTTTATTAATGCAACTTCGTAAATAATAATAATAGTGATGAAAATAAGACTCTATCTCATGTTGAGCGCCCTCTTTATTCGAGTCTGATGAAGACTCATTACTTTTGATCAATCTAGGGCAAGGGGCAAATTTTTTCATGGTGTTTATTCCACTATGGATTATCCTTCGTGTGCTGTATATGCACATGCTTTTTTTTTTTTTTTTAAAGATCTCAACCCTGCTTTGTAGACTAGTTATTAGATCAGTTCAATCTGTTCTTAACTGAGAATGTGAATATACAGAAAGAGTTGCAGAGTGGATGAAGTGTGTTCCCTTAGTTTTATAGTGTTTAGTTTTTACCATGGGATTTATTTGTTTCCTTTGAGTCATGATTTTAGTTATTTCCTGTTTTATTTTGATAGAGCCTGCCCTCGGGTTTGTTAAGTTGCTTCACTGTCTTTGTCATTTTCCTGCCTTGGGTTTGTTCATTAGTTTCACCTGTGTCCCTCCAATCATAGTGTATTTAAGTGTGCCCCCCCCCCCCCCTTCATTGCTTGGATTATTCCTTGTGTTCTCCATGTGTTTTGGAATTACCTTGTGTTTCCTTGGATTTTACTTGATTTTTGGACTTTTGTCATCTCTTTTTGGATTTGTTTGCCTGAATTAACTATTGAACTGCTCAACTCCTGCCGCTAGTGTCTGCATTTAGTGTCCAATTCCCTGTTTACTGGGTTTGCATACTGTCACAAGCTCTAATTTACCATAAGCAGCTGTTGACTGTAGCTTTATGTGTTGTGCTGTATTTTTTGCAATGAGATTCTGGGAAACACAGCTGCTGATAATTTACTGTCAAGTTGGACTTTGCAATAAAATTGTGTAATATATCATACACTGAGATAGACTGCAATTTCACATTAGTATCAGAAAAATACCAAACCCAGAGTTGATTTTCTTGTTCATATTCCAATAGAACCAGAGGCCAGTGTTATGTCTAAATTTTGAGTCTTATTATGTTATGAATGATGACTTTATATGTACTCATATGTTTAAAAGTTTGTAGTAATGTTAGTACACTGCGTTGGGAAACAGGCAACTCTTGAAGTTACTAGACTCACTCAAGGTTTACTCAACACACAGATACCTATTCAAGTGTGGTTACACTGCATTGAGCATTAGGCATTTAAGCCATGTTCTGTTCATGTGAGGCAGAAACAGAAAAATTAGAATCAGAAGCACAGTGCAGGTCACTACATCCAGATGTCACCAATTAGAGCTTAGACATGTAGATACTATTTTTAGACATGACAGTGGAAACAAGTTCAAAACAAACAAAAAACCTCTAAATTATTCATGGTCCTTTATGTAACACAGCAGTTGTTGTGTATGTTGTGTTGTGTATTTTGAGCTCCCATTTCTGGTGGAATTTATCGGGGGAGAGTGTGAGATAGTGGATTAGACCTCTGGGCGTAACCACTCCATCTGCAGACAAAGTAGAAACATCAGCCTACATGAGTTCTGAACTTCCAGATCCTGTCAGCGTGCAGTAGTGTGTCTGAGTCAGCTGCGTGGGAGTCGAGGCACCAGGTGCTCTGGTTCTAGTAGCCTCCTGCTGCAGACACAGTAATGACTGAGCTTCACCTCCGAGCTTCAAATAACAACAAACTGTCACTTTTACAGCCACTTGCTGCCTACTTTATTTGGTGTCCAGGGAAATAAACAGATTTCAAGCGAGGTGCTCAGCACAGTGACACTGTTATGTGGCCTGAGTTTGACTCATGCTGCCTCAAGTTCATTACAGCTCATAATGTCTTCAGCTCCACACACACACACAAACAGGTAGCTGTGGTCAACAAGTAATCCCTGAGAGGCTGCACCGAGGAGAGGAGAGACAGAGAGAGATATACAGAGATGTGCTGGAGGCTCACTTTGAATTCATCCAGCTGCTACATCATAAGGGTGCATAGCATGATGGTATTTGATGAAACTAATTACTGCCGATGTGTTCAGCTTCAGGTTGATATGATCACACCAGGGAGCCACTGTTCACTCTCCTGTCTGTATGCACACTCGTCTCCATCCTGAATGGGTCCAATGACTGTGAACCTCTGGAGTTTAATCATGCTCTATAATCTCTCCTGAGGCTCAGTCATTGGTGCAGAGAGAGGGAGGAGCAGAGGGGAGAGCACAGATCCCTGGTGAGCTCCAGTGAAGTTTGCAGTCCACTGACAGGTGGAGGCCAGCACACTGAGCTGGGAGAGTTCGGAGTGGAGGACTTCTCAGATGATGAAGACCACCTGTCCACAAACAAGATCACTGCATGTGTCCCTGGGGAGTCAAGGTGTGACAGGATATAGTGCACTGCCATGCTGACTGATCATCCACAGACAAACTGCAGGGGGTCCACCAGGGGGCTGTGATTGAGCTCATTGGGCCCACCCAGTCTCTGAGTCAGTTGGTGACTTGGCAGATTGTGGAGCAGCCTGTTGAAGATCTGAGTGATGATGGGTTCTGCTGGTCAGGCTCTCAGACAGGAGGGTGACACACTGTCTGGGCTGCTGTCTCTGACAGACCTCTTCTCCACAGATAATGGGTGCAGGTGGGGGGACAGTAGTGACGGGGGTGGCACGTTAGAGTCAGAGCAGGCGAGGGGGGTATTTACACTAATCAACCCCGCTGTAAAACACAGGTCTGTGGCCAGTCTTCACAGACACAGGGTCATTCACTGAAAAGCTGTATCTTCTCTGTGCTACTCTGATATCCTCTGTCATTGTGCTTCTGGCCTGGCTGCATGTGTTACTGTCCTCACTTCTGGAGGCCTCCACCTTGGCCTGACAAAGCTGCCTTCGTCAAACTGTCAGCCTGGGTTTCTTGTTTTTGTATGTGCAGAAGGTTCTAGTTCTAGCACACACATCTCCTGACAACAGCTCATATCAGATGTCACAATGCCACTGAGGTCATCCTGTAATTCCAGCTTCGGTTTGTTGGTCCAGCTCCTCACAGTCTACATTTTCATTTCTGTCTGTAAATTGGACGAAGATAATAATATAAATAGGATTGTAATGAGGGGGGGTGGGAGAGGTTTTAATCATGTGTTGTGTGAAAGTGCAGTCTGAACAGACAGCTGTTCTTCGTGCTCCAGCACTAGGTCAACTTCAGAATAAGCAAAAGTCAAAATCCACAATCTTCTGCTCCACATAATCACTTTCATTATAACTCTGAATTGCACATTTCCATTCTTACATTGCAGTCTGCTGCTATCGCTGTCTGGATGGAGGACACTTGTTTCTTGGATGAAATGCTACTTTTATACCTCTTTGGTCAGATGGTTGGACAACAACAATCCATCTATGTTCTTCTCAGGGTCTCAGTAGTATTCTTATTCTTTTGCCTCCGAACTCCTTCAACACCATTCAACATTGACACTTGATTAAAACTTCAACATGTTCAGTTCATTAAGAACATGTTGGGACCAATGAAAGTCCGCAGATGAGTTTGTTCTGTCACAGCCTGCTCTCCCCCTCTGCTGCTCAGCCACACCCAATCAGCTACCTGCTTCCACCAGCTGCGCTCACCTGCTCACCTGCTCACCTGCTGCGCTCACCTGCTCACCTGCTCACCTGCTGCGCTCACCTGCTCACCTGCTCACCTGCTCACCTGCTGCGCTCACCTGCTCACCTGCTGCGCTCACCTGCTCACCATCTCCAATCAAGCCAGTGTGTATTTAAGCAGCCTCACTCCACTCACTCTTTGCCAGATTGTCCTAGCTCTCATGACTCTCCAGCACTGATTCCCGGACTGCTCACCTGTTGCCGACCCGATTTGCCTCCGACCTTGCTCCACGTCTCAGCCCCAGTAAATCCCCCAGCCTTCTGTCTTCTAAAACTACTGCCTGTCTGCTTCCTGTTCCTCGTCTGCCTGCGACTGGTCGGCACTCAGCCCGCTCCTGCTCAGCCTGAAGACCCACTGCTCCAGCTTCATCTGACCTGGACAACCAAAGTCTGCATTCAGCTCGGATCCTCTACAACCGCAGGATCCCCAGCTAACGAGCTTCCTCTCCCTCAAAGGACTGGTAACTACACTGGGCATAGATAGTTAGACAAGCTAAGCTAAACATAGCAAAGCACAAGACTGTTTGACTTTCATGAACACGTGTTGATTCAATTTGTCATTGAGCCTCATTGATGTGATGATAGGAGGATTAGTTCACCAACTGTAAATTGATGTTAGCTATGCTTCACACCGACACAGGGTTTGCATGCTAAACTTCTCTTTACTAACCTGGCATCCTCTATCATACACATTTCACACTTAGGCACACAGGCTTCACCAAAAACGCAGCGTCCTTGCTGTCGGCCATCTTGTAACCAACCAGCCATTTTGTTTTCAGTCATTCTCACACACTTGTATACAGTAGATGCTAGATTAGTATGTGTTTGCTTTTATTATTTGTTAATAAATGCTTGTGAATATACACGTTGTGTCTTTAATCATATTGATTTATTTTGCCTTACTGAAACCTGGCTGAGCCATGATGAATATGTTAGTTTAAATGAAGCGACTCCACCCAGTCACATTAATTCTCACATTCCTCGAGACTCTGGCCGAGGAGGTGGAGTTGCTGCTATATTTGACTCCAGCCTCACAATTAAACCTAAACCTAAACTCAATTACAACTCATTTGAAAGCCTTGTTCTTAGTCTTGCACACCCAGCCTGGACAACTCTGCAGCCAATCCTATTTGTTGTAGTGTATCGCGCTCCTGGTCCATACTCTGAATTTTTATCTGAATTCTCAGAGTTTTTATCAAGTTTAGTCCTAAAAACAGATAAAGTAATCATTGTAGGTGATTTCAACATTCATGTTCACGCTGAAAATGATAGCCTTAGTTCTGCATTTATGTCACTATTAGATTCAATTGGCTTTTGTCAGAGTGTTCATAAAGCCACTCATTCTTTTAACCATACCCTCGATCTTGTTCTGGCTTATGGCATTGAAATTGAAGACTTAATAGTCTTTCCTCAGAATCCTCTTTTATCAGATCATTATTTAATAACTTTTGAATTCCTTTTACAAGACTATACACCATTAAGGAAATATCTGTACTCCAGATGTCTATCTGATAGTGCTGTTGCTAAATTTAAGGAAGTGATTCCATTGGCATTTAATTCAATGCCATGTCTAAATTTAACGGAGGACTCCAACACTAAATTTTGTCCCTCCCAAATTGATTATTTTGTTGATAGTGCTGGAGGCTCAATGCGGTCCACTCTTGATTCTATTGCGCCTTTAAAAAAGAAGTTAATAAAGCAAAAGAGGTTAGCTCCATGGTATAGCCCTGAAACTCAGAAATTAAAGCAAACATTGCGTAAGCTGGAAAGGAAATGGCGTTCTAACAATCTGGAAGAATCTCACCTAGTCTGGCAAAACTGTCTTAAAACGTATAAGAAGGCCCTTCGCTCTGCCAGAGCAGACTACTATTCAAAATTAATAGAGGAAAATAAGAACAACCCTAGGTTTCTTTTCAGCACTGTAGCCAGGCTGACAGAGAGCCATAGCTCAATTGAGCCCTCTATTCCTATTGGCCTCAGTAGTAATGACTTTATGAACTTCTTTAATGATAAGATCCTAATTATCAGAAAGCAAATTCTTCCTGTCCTCCCATTCAATAATGACTTGTCCTCAAATATGGGATCCATACAAACAGCTGTAAAAGCTGATGTATGTTTAGACTGTTTCTCTCCAATTGACCTTAAGCGGCTGACTTTAATGATTTCTTCGTCAAAGCCGTCAACCTGTCTTTTAGATCCCATCCCAACCAGGCTGCTGAAAGAAGCCGTACCTGTTATTGGCACTTCTTTAGTTGACATGATCAATCTGTCCTTATTAACAGGCTATGTACCACAGTCTTTTAAAGTAGCTGTAATAAAACCTCTTCTTAAAAAGCCGACTCTTGATCCTGAGGTACTGGCAAATTATAGACCTATATCTAACCTTCCCTTTCTCTCGAAGATCCTTGAGAAAGCAGTGGCTAACCAGCTTTGTAACCATTTACAGAATAATAGTCTATTTGAGGATTTTCAATCAGGATTTAGAGTTCATCATAGCACAGAAACTGCTCTGGTGAAAGTAACAAATGACTTTCTTGTTGCATCAGACAGAGGACTTGTCTCTGTTCTCGTCTTGTTAGATCTTAGTGCTGCATTTGACACCGTTGATCATCAAATCCTGTTGCAGAGACTGGAACATTTAATTGGCATTAAAGGAACTGCACTAAGCTGGTTTAAGTCCTATTTATCAGACCGATCTCAATTTGTACTTGTCAATGATGAATCCTCGAGACACTCTAAAGTTAAATTTGGTGTTCCACAAGGCTCTGTGCTTGGACCAATCCTGTTCACCTTATATATGCTTCCCCTAGGGAACATTATCAGGAAGCATGCCATCAGCTTTCATTGCTATGCAGATGATACCCAATTATATCTGTCAATTAAGCCAGACGAAACCAACCAATTAGCTGAACTTCAGGCATGCCTCAATGAAGTAAAAACCTGGATGGCCTGCAATTTCCTATTGTTAAATTCAGACAAAACTGAAGTTATTGTACTTGGTCCCAAGCACCTTCGATGCAAATTTTCTGAAGATATCAGTTCTCTTGATGGCATTGCATTGGCCTCCAGCACTACTGTTAGGAACCTAGGAGTAATCTTTGATGAGGATTTGTCCTTTAATGCTCATATAAAGCAAATTTCGCGGACTGCCTTTTTTCACCTACGGAACATAGCAAAAATCAGGCATATCCTGTCTCAAAAAGATGCAGAAAAATTAGTCCATGCATTTGTAACTTCTAGGCTGGACTACTGCAATTCTCTTTTAGCAGGCTGCCCCAATAAGTCGTTAAAGACTCTCCAGTTGATCCAGAATGCTGCTGCACGTGTACTGACAAGAACAAGAAAAAGAGATCATATCTCACCCATTCTGGCTTCCTTGCACTGGCTCCCTGTCAAATCAAGAATTGAATTTAAAATCCTTTTGCTAACCTATAAAGCTCTTAATGGTCAAGCACCATCATATCTTCAAGAGCTCATTGTACCCTATTTTCCCAACAGAGCACTACGCTCCCAGACTGCAGGATTTCTATTGGTTCCCAGAATCTCCAAAAACAGATTTGGAGCCAGAGCCTTCAGTTATCAAGCTCCTCTCTTGTGGAATCAGATCCCGGTCTGGGTTCGGGAGGCAGACACCCTTTGCACATTTAAGAGTAGGCTTAAAACCTTCCTCTTTGACAAAGCTTATAGTTAGGGTTGGTCCAGGCGAGCCCTGAGCCATCCCTTAGTTATGCTGCTATAGGCTTAGACTGCTGGGGGACTTCCCACGATTTACTGAGGTTCACTCTCCTCTCTCTCTCCTCCACCTGCATCCATTCATAACCCATCAATGCATCGTACTAATCCAACTTCTTCCCTCTCTCCAAGTTTTGTGCTCTTCTCTCCTGTCGCTTTCCGCAGGTTCTTGTGTTACTGGATCCCCAGAGTCCAGACCCATGTTTACAAGCCTCTGACTGACAATTTGTCCCCGCTCAATACCGCTGTTCAATATGTACACGCCTGTGGATTATATTGCTGCTTGTCCACCTCTCTCTCTCTCTCTCTCTCTCTCTCTCTCTCTCTCTCTGTCTCTGTCTCAACCCAACCAGTTGTGGCAGATGGCTGCCCATCACTGAGCCTGGTTCTGTCCGAGGTTTCTGCCTGTTAAAAGGAAGTTTTTCCTCGCCACTGTCGCATCTTTGCTTGCTCATGATGGGAACTGTTGGGTCTCTATATGTTGTCGGGTTTCTCAACCTGCTCAGTATGTAAAGTGCCTTGAGATAACTGTTGTTGTGATTTGGCGCTATACAAATAAAATTGAATTGAATTGAATTAATGTTGTACAAGAGTGAATGATACTAACCTCTGCTCCGCCAAGAATTCCTAAATCCTTTCATTTTATGAAACTGTAACAACGAAGCGGCTATCATTTTCTCAATATCACGGTGCCCTGTGTAAGTCAGTGTACTGTTGAGGGTGGTGCCCCGAGGTGATCTGATGTATATCAGATCCTATTATTTATAATTATTATCGATAGCCAAACTGCCCATTAAATTGATTCCCAACAAACATCAACTGACCTACTTTTAGTGTTTGAATGTTTCATTTCAACTAACACTATTCACCACATCATAATACTAAAAAGTAATGAGTCATAATAAAAAGCTAGGATTTGAAATTAACTTAACTGTCTGACCCAGAAGTCACTCAGCAGTTCCCATCATGGTGGCAGCCTTTAATTGCAGGTGGACAGCTGATTGAGACCTGATGCCTGATACCTATGAAGGAAAGATAAAGAGGGAGTGGTGAGATGAGGGTTTGTCCTCCATTGGCCTCAAAGGTAATGCTGCTCCCCTCTCCCCTCTCTGGCTCATGTTAATATGAGCAGCACTCATAAAGAGCTCTTCAGGGATGCTGGTGATTGCTGTTTTATGAGAGGGGCGTCCATCTTATCTCCCTAATAGGATTCCCTGCTCCTGATTAAAAAAGCACACCAGAGCTTCCTCTCTGCATTCACTTATGTTTTCTGTCTCTGTCTTAACCTTCTTGCCGCCTAACCCATGTCTGCTTTATGTCCACTGACGCATATGAATGTGCTGAGAACATTTAAATTAATGTGGATGTCTCCTGTGTGGCTCACTACCTGCCACCAGCCACTGCTCTGCCTGACCCCTCCATGCAGCTCCTCCATTTGTATTCATGTGCAACTGTCCTATTTCCCCTCTCTCTGCCCAACTCTGCTTTTGTTGACACCATGCCTGTCTCTCCCTTCTTTCCCTCACATGCCTCTCTTTTCCTCCTTCTCTTTTCACTTAGCAGATAAATGAGGACTGAATGCAGTCTAGTGGAACCGTGTTATTATTTCCTGTGAGCCACAGCCAGGGTCCCGGCGTGTCACTACCTCCAAGAGTCCTCCACCTTTCCCCAGAGGTGACAGCTCCGTCTCATTTATTACAGCCTCCCATGTGTATGGAGCCAACAGGGACCTCATCGTCACAGACAGCACATTGCACCCAGGAGCCACAAATCATAAATGAATACATCTTAGTATAAATAAATGAATGAACGACTTTAATACTTTTTATGTGTATTTTAATGTTCTATGGAGCTCAAAAATAGATAACGATCATGAGCATTATAAGTATTGTTAGCCTGCAAATTAACCGCATCTTGAATAATGACAAGTCACCTACAGCCATAAAAATCTGTGATTGGATTGGTTTCACAGAACAAATGAACAGGCACCCTCTTTTTTAAATGGTCTCAGGCTAGTTCTTAAATCCACACCCAAGTCCAGCTGAAAGACCAAATGAGCCAAACTCACTGTGCAAACACATCAGTTCACTGTAACTGAACCAAAGGTGTCAACATCAGTGGTGGTCATGGTCACACGAAACCAACAGTGGCTTTCAGCAGAGAGAACGCAAACTGGATCTTGTATATTGAAGCTCCAGGTTTTGAAAATGCTTGCTATCTGACTCTCAGACTATCCAAGTCAAATCATCCAACCCAAACTATTTCCTCCCTTAAACCTCTGTGGTGATATAAAAGGGTGTTTCTCCCATCCCAGCAGATTTACTCCCTATTTATTTTTGAATCCAAATTATGATTCCTTTGTAAAGCCTTTGATTGCTGCCTCCATATCTGATTTCTAGCCTCTCTAGTGGTATGGCTCTAGGGATCGCAATGCTGGCCAGACTTCTCAACAACTGTTCCAGGGATTATAACGACGTCTTGAACAAACATTCAAAGTCCCATAAGAGTGAAGCCTGCTGATTTTGGTGAGGCCTGACCTCTCCTCTGACCATGAGTTTGGTGCTTTTAGTATTGAGTGGATTGAACTGTTGGATATATTGCCTTTAAATTTGAACAGATATTTATATTCCAAACAGGATGAACTGTAACAACCTTGGTGATCCTCTGAATTTTTCATCAGGTGCCATCATCAAATCAGATCTTTTAATTTGTCCTGGTCTTTGGTTCATGACAAAATATTCTTTATGAATTTCAATTAGATATTATCAGCTCAAAAGACACAGGTTGTTCATTCAAAGAAAAAAGAAAACAGTATTTCACTGGGTCACCTAAGCATCCTAAGTGCAACACCTGCAGCCCATAGCCTCACTCATGGGGAGAGAGGATTTGGTCAGCTGGCAGTGGGCTATCTTGTATAATCATAATCAGAGTATTGACTGGCCTCCATTATCAGGAAGAGCTGCCATTATCAGCCCAGACCACAGAGAGTCAATGATGAATGTGGCCAATGATGGAGAAGCAACTGTAGAGTTGGAGAGTAGCTTTAAATTCTATCAGCTTCTGTGATTTATTTCAACCATACATTTGAGGGATATCTCACTGTGAAGTGCCTGCTATGGATAAATGTGGATAAGACAGGTTGTGACTGTGATGTAAAACCCAAACACAAAACTAAACCAAAAAGTTAAAAAAAAACAAAAAAACTGGGGGGATGTTTGCACAGAACATGACACAATAAACTGTAGATAGATATCAGGATTAATTGCACAGTGCTCATTTTCTGAGTCTGTTCAGCTGGCTTTGAGTCACTGGGTTCTGAGTCTTTCACATCATTTGGATTAAGCAGGATTAGATATGAAAAATCCAATCTTGTTTAGCAAAGAATAGCAAGGTACAACAGAGCTGTTTAATTCTCCTTATGACAGCTCTGTATTCACTTGTACTCTGGGCCACAGGTGTACATTTGAGAAATGAATCTCACCTTGCTCTCACTAATGCTCTGTCACCTAATTAACATGCATCCTTCCTGCACCTGAACCTCCACCTAACACCAGCGCATCCAGCACCTCCTGTCATTATACACATAGAAGTGAACCCTGCTCACCGATTTGCATATGTATTGTTATAAATGAAAGCACATGCAACAGCAACTGAATTTCCATTCTTGCTTTGCATGTGAATGATTTCTGTAGAATAGCCTTTTAACATGATGTAACAAACTGGACAAAGGCACAGTGTTGGTGGAGGTGGAAGGCAGGATTGAGCACCGACATGACCACAGAGTGTCTGGGATTTTCAAAAGCAGCAAAGGTGTGAAACAGCAATGAATGGACTAGAGTGCAGTATATCACATTCAATCACTGGAGATGGCCCTTCGTAAATGAACGTGTAAGACTTGGCTCCGGCAAGTTCATACCAATTCAGTGAAACAGTGAATTTTAGTTTATGTTGTACAACCCAGATTCTGAACAGTTGGGATGGTGGATGATACAATGTAAATAAAGCAGAAAGTGATAATTTGATCATCCTTTTTGACACACTCAATTAAAAAAAAACAGACAATATATTAATGTTTTATCTCAACTCCACTGATTTTTGTAAATAAATGCTTACTCTGAATTTGATGCCAGCAATGTTTCAAACAAGTTGGGACAGGAGCAACAAAAGACTGAGAAAGTTCATATCTCTCAGCTACTAAGGCTGCAGCCACCAGCAAAGACTGAAGCAAGGGGAAACAGCTGGACTGGCTCTGTCAAACAGTAACAACATCTGGGCACCAACACTTTTAAGACACACTATTTACAGTCAGCTAGAGAACTATTTGGACATTGACACAATTTTCAGTATTTCGGCTCTGTACACCATCACCATCAGGGCCTTCGAGGCTGCTGCTCCCCGGCTGTGGAACGCCCTCCCCGACCACCTCAGGGCTCCACAGTCGGTGGATGCTTTTAAAAAAGGACTAAAAACCTTCCTTTTTCGCAAAGCCTATCCGGACTGTTTTAACTGATCCCGCCCTCTGACCCTTCTTACTGCTCTTATTGTTTCTATTGCTTTTATTTGTTTGATTTTATTGTCTAGATTTTATTGTCCATTTTATTGTATCACTGTTGCACTTTGAGATCTGTTTTTCAGATGTAAAGCGCATTATAAATAAAATTCATTATTATTATTATTATTATCACAATGGATTGAAGTGAAACAATCAAGATGTACTTCAAGTGCAGACTTTGAGCTCTAATTTGAGAGTATTAACGTCCACATCAGGTGAACGGTGTAGGAATTACCACACATGTCATATGAGCCCTCCAACTTCTTAAGGGACCATAAGAGCTAAATACAATCCTAAATAAATAAATAATCTGTTCACAATCCAACCATCCTTTACGTTAGGCTAATATTTTGATTCCAACAATAAAATTGGATTTTTACATTTTTACAGTTTCTCATGTCATGTGATGTAAGATAATGACCTTTGTTGACCCCTGAGCTTCCTGTCTGCAGTGGAAATGGAGAGGTGTACAGCTTCAGCCAGCTGACTTCCTCAACTGTTGCTCTGGGTCAGTGACTCCTGGAGCAGCCCACCCTGGCCAGAGCTGCACTGATCTGAGCCAGTTGTGATGAAGCAGGTAGGAGGGAAAACATGCTGGACGTGGCCTGTGTGCTCTAATAGAGGTTTGGAAAACATTGTTCTAGGTTATTCTGCTGCTGTGTGGGGTGAGGGAGAGAGCAGGGCATCAAATTAGCCTGAGATACTAACAGCATGTTCAAAGTCACAGAGGGCATGTAGTAGTAAAAAAAAAGGTGGGTAAATTATAAATTTCAGCTGGCTTAACTGTCCAGTGTAAAGTAATGGCAAACTCATACAAAGATGACTAAACCCAATGTTGAATCTGAACTACATCCCAAATAATACTATCAACAAGGCTAATGCAAAATATTAGTACTCACATTACACTTCAACTACAGTCGACTCTTTGAGTGGACACTTTCATTAAATTCAGCAGGCTGATGTTAGGTGAGTGGGCTCACCTATCAGCAAACATCAGCACTGTACAGTCTGACTTACTACTGATGTCAGCCAGCCAAGCCAGTTCACTCAACATAAACTGGCTCATCTTTTCCTATGTTCTATGTTCAGTTTGTGATCACAGTTAAGATAAATGGCAGGCTTCTCACCTTTGACTGACAAACAGTTAGCGGCGAGGTGATCGACCAGCGACTGAACCAACTCACAGGATGATGATCATTGATTTAGGCTACTCAAATATAATGAGCTGATTAGAGGGGACGGAATGATAAGCATTATCAGAACAAGAAGGAGAACATGAAGAATGCATGAATTGGCTCTACCTTCTCTGTATTGTTTAGGTGTCAATAGTTATGTGTCCACTGATTTCTTGGCTTGATAGCAAACAGGAGGCAAACTACTGTGTCAACATCACAATTTGTTGACCTATCCATTCACCCCAACCTTCTCCTTACAAAGTTTCTATAACAACAAGAGTTTCTTCACAAGCCACTGGACCTGGTGCAATATGTCATCTCCAAGAGGTGTGTGACCACTGTGCTGCACTGCAGTCCTAATGACACACACACACACACACACACACACACACACACACACACACACACACACACACACACACACACAACATGAAATCAACTCAGCTCTCTTGGGAAAGGGGAAGCAACATATATGGTAACATGGTACCAAATACTGCATGATTATCTGGCTCCCAACATGTACTGACAAGAAGCAATTATAATTTCACTTCAATCAGTGTGGGTCGGTGTGTGTAAGTACAAATAATGTGTGTGCTCCATTACTTCATATGTCTTTTGTGATAATCCATAAGAGAGTCTGCGCTAGTTCTCGGTCAACAAACAAGTATAAGCATATAAGCAGCTTGTAGCATTGACCAGTTGAAGCATGTCATCTGAGGGCGGGTTTCAGTGGAAGAGACCCAACTCAAGGAAATCTGACCTTTTGCATAAAAGAGTTGATAACTGACTAACTGAAATAGTGTAGAAAATATAATAAATATTTTTTCTTCATTTTACATCATAACTTCAAACCTTCAATCAAGATTTTCAATCGGGTCTCAGACTTTTTGACCCTCTTTTCTATGATAAATAGCGCTGTCCTAAAATCTTCCAGCCCCGAACACTGTGTAACACTTCTCTAAACCAAGAAAAAACATGTTAGTCTAGCAAGGTTTATACATTTTTTTTGTCCTTCTGCATAATCATTTATATTGTGAAAGCCTGATCTTTAAAATTCAAGCTGGAAGACATTCTCTCTCTCTCTCTCTCTCTCTCTCTCTCTCTCTCTCTCTCTGTGTGTGTGTGTGTTTGTGTGTGTGTGTGTGTGTGTGTGTGTCTGTCTGTCTGTCTGCCTGTGTGTGTGTGTGTGTGTGTGTGTGTGTGTGTGTGTGTGTGTTTGCATGATTGTGCTTGTCTCCAGGTGATCGGGGCCATGTAAGAAAACCTTGCACTGGGACCTGTCATTACTAGCTGACACCACTGATAGGCAGTGTTTTTCTTCATGCTGTGTATGTGCTGTCAAAGTAGTGAACATGTTTTCTTCATTTGCTTTTGTTTTCTCCAGTTGCAGCCTGCTGACCTCTCTCAGCTGCCATAGAAATGAGACCCAAGCGGTAATAATCTGGACCCAGTCTTTACTGCATTCACTTGGAAAATAGCATGATCAGAAATAGCATATTAAAGAAATATAGCTGCTATTAAAAAAAATGCACAGTCTAAATCTGAATTCTAACATAATCAAAATCCGCAAATGACTAGAGCCTAATAGGAGAAAGCATTTGCAGCTGTGTGAATAATTCATTTCTGACATTAAAGCGAGCAGAAGCTGTTATTTAAAATGATCATTTTGACTCCAGCTAAAAGCATTAGAGGCCTTCTCCACCCACAGCTTACACGAGAGCTCAAACATTTAAAACATGCTTCTCAGCATTAGGATGAGTGATGTTTTATTCATTAGACTTCATCCACTATTCTCTTAATTCCTACAAAACATTTACAAGTTCTTGAAATCCCATCAGTGATGGCAGAATATTACAATGACGGCTTTTGTCAAGCTGCTTTCTTCGCTTGCTTCTTTCACATCTTCAGCAGGAAAATCACAGAACACTCCAGCAAACTCTCTTCAGAGGTGACATTAGCAGTGAGCAGGTTCTCTCCTGCCAGAGGTGAGGGTATGGATTGCACTGCTCTTTCTGTCATGTGTAAGAATGTGTCCAGGAGGAGCTACGCTTGCAGGCTTTGTCAACATTGATTAAGACCAGAAAGGTCAATACAGTTTCCTGAGTCTGCCAGCACAGATCAGCTGACGGGAGGTGAAGCTGTAGAGGAAGGAGTCGAGGTCCCAGGTCCCACACTGAGTCTCAAAGGTCCATGCTGGAATTTGATATTGCTCCTTAGACAACAATGTTTGTGACAGCTGAGTCCTTTCTGCTTGTTTGTATCCTTTACAGTGATGTGCGATATTGACTGAAGATATTCAATGAGTGATGGTCAGGTAGTTATTTTCTAGTCAGTTATTTCGTTCTTGGTTAACAGCAGTTTTCAACACATTTTTCAAATTATGAAAAAATCTGCTAAAACTAGTTGATGTAGGCAGCGGAGTGAGGTCAAAAACCAGATAAAGACTATGGGGATGTCAAGAGCTCTGTGAGGCTGTACTTAAACAGGGGAGGGCTAAATGCTAACATAAGCATGCTAACATAGCTGCTGATGTTTATAATGGAGGCCATGTTAACTATCTTAGATTAGCATGTTAGGATGTTAACATTTACATAAGATACAGTCACTAATACTGCAGGTAGTTATAAACCAAAAGTATTAGACTAACTGAACCTGTGACCTGATGATGGTACTAAAGGAAAAGTCCATTTGTCCTGCATCATTTGCTGTATATCTTTGTGTGGGAAGGACTCTGGACAGGAGAGTAAATGAACACTGACTGCAGACTGCAGTGTCAGTTGTCTGTGAACACCACACCACACCGAAACACAGCCTCCAATGAGGAGACGTCATTAAGCAGGAGTCAGTGGACACCGGAGGAAGATCAAGGACATTCACATGTGACGCCAGAGACCATCTTTGAACAAGAAAACCTTTGACATGACCAAAGTTTCATGCTTAGGTCATATGGTAAAAGGTTAACCACTGAACCAACCATCTCCATGACAACCAAAAACATCATCTGCAGTTGAAGGCAGTGGGAAAACAGTGTTGTATATATACAGCAAATAAAGCCAGGGCCTGAAAATGTGGACACAAAGACTGGAAGACAAGAACCAGAGGAGAAGAGTGGAGAAACAGCAGGAGGCAGTGAGGTTTATTCAGCACATGAAGGATGATCGATACTTCAATTCTCTGGGCGGAACTGGAAGAAGACGAGTTCCTCTGTGTACATGCATATCCACGTTCAAACAAACAGGCACACAACACACATACACACCCTGGAAATATTCTGACTTAGCAACAATTTGCATACTTCAGCAGCATTTTATACACTGTAACTAGCCACGTTCATACATTCATTGTTTTCAGATCATTTTGCTTTCCTGTTATAAGCCATCCTCTATTCATCTTCAGCTTTTTACACATGGTCTGATGTTTTCCTCCAGAATTTGCTGGTGTTTGATTGGACTCATTCTTCCTCTGCTAGGGAAAGCATGATCGATCCAGCCACATGCTGAACAGCAGGAGAGCTGTTTTTCTGTAGAATTTAAGAGACCTGGTTATTGTTTTAAGCTCCTTCATCATTATGCTAAGAGGATAAGTCTCACCTGAGGAGCTTCTGTAATTGGAATTATTACCTGCGAGTCCAGTAAGTTTAATGTGTTGAAGGGCTTTATCAGACTTTTAATTAACAAATTCACAGTGAACATTACTTGTGTCCTCTGAATTTTCTAAAGTTCTGATGCATTGTACTTTAACATATATATTGTTATTCATAAGAAAAGAGAAATATAAAATATTAATAATATAGATATTGCTGTGCTGCCATCATGCTTTCACAGTACACTGTGCTTTAAATTCCAGAACACAGAAGACGCAACACTCAAAAAAGGGAACTCTGTGTTGTTGAATCAAATAAATGCACCTATACTAAATTTAATTAACATGTATGTGTTAACTTTTAAAACATAATCCACTTTAGCTGGTTTAACTTAAAATAAAGACTTGTTATTTCAGGCAAGACAGATGAATAAATGCAACATAACTAAGCTGAGTAAATCGCACAATCAACGCTGTACGCATTAAGTATATCCTAGATGACTTTCCGTAGGCCAGAAATTGCGCATGCTCAGAGGCAGATTTCACGACCAGCCATATTGGGTGGGGCACATGTAGGAGATCGGCAGGTGAATGTCAGGGACGCCAGGAATCATCCGACGACATCCGTCTCCTTGTCTGAGTAAATCTAATGTTTGTATGCAGTCTGTGATGACTGAACCTTGGCATGTGGTTAGAAAGTAATATCGACAGTGTTACTGTGTACATTTTGAAAAACATCGGGAATGTCTGGGCACATGTTAGCTTACGTTAGCTGGCTAACAAGCTAGCCAATTAAGGTGATGTCAGACAACAGAAATACCTTTAAATAACTCTTTAAGTTGTGAAGTAGAGTTTAGCAACCTCCTTTGAATGCAGTGTTGGTTTGGTTTAGTTTTGTGGCATATGACTGTAATAATTCATTAGATATTCTATCTGAATGGCTTAGTCGTGCTTGGGAGGGGGGTGGGTGAGGTGGGAGGGGGATGTCGGACTTAATTAGGGACTCTCCTGGCAGCAGAGCTCTTGGAAGTGAAGTAAGACGGCCTTTAAAAAACTTGTGGACAGAAAGTTTGTGTGGAAAAGCAATGCTTAACTTTGGAGATCATTTGCTGGTATTTTAGCTGCAAGGTAACTGCTAACAAGAGTCCACCGGTCCGGCTCTGTTTGGTGGCGTCGCCTACAGGTGTTTTGCTTCGTCTTGCATGGCTTCAAATCTCACCAGGAGTGCTTCAGTTGTGCTGCCGGATAGTATTGATCTGCTGTATTTGGTCGTTTTTCCTTGATTTCAGAGCTTCTGCTGTGGCTGTGTAGTTGAACTGTTAAACAAGTATTAACAAGTATTGCTAATATTTCCGACTTTTTTCTGCACAGTCTGCACGGTGTCTTTAATTTTGAAAGTTGACTCTACCGTTTCCTGTGCGTAGTGTGTAGTCCTTTGAGGAAAGCGGTTGGAGAAATTCGTCAGATATTGCTGCATTTTGTGAGAGGAATGTTCAGTAACAGGAACAAAATAAGGCGCTGTTTAATTCATGCTTTTATTTTTCCAAGTGAGAGCCCATGTCATCTAAATCACAGAGCAGACATGGAGTATCTGTCCATTTAAAGTTATCTTCAGCACATAATGTGGATATCTGGGGTAATGTTACTGCAGTGCTGAAATGCTGATTGCTGTTTTAAGTTACTGAGAAATACTGAGGTTGGTCTTAAGATAGTATTGCATTGTTCATAGAATAGATCTACCTGTTTTCATTACTTGTAAATCAGGCTTGCAGGGGTTTGTGCAATATCACTGATGTACTATATTCCTAAAATAGTTGAGGAAAACAATTCTGTTCTGTATGTTTTTGTTTTTGAACATTAACATCTCTTGTGTATCAGTAATACATTTCAATATTCAGTAGGTTAGTTTGAATAGTTTACTTGCACATAAAGAGGCATTGAAATGCTCACTTATTAATAAATGAGCATATGAACTAATTTGCTGTCTTACTGGTCTGTAAATAAATAAATAAATAAATAAATAGTGACATTAGCCAGGCCTATGCCACACCCAGAGTTTGGCATGTATTGAATGATCTGTAATTTTCCTGAATTAATGCTACCACAACTGTAAAACTAAATGTGTGCCTGTTATACATATTTTCTTGTTGACTATTTTCTAACAGCAAGTCTGGTGAATGAAGATGTCTCTACCCTAAGGCACTTGAATGCTGGGCAGTCTGAATTGTGGCTCTTCACTAGTGGTAGGTACAGTGACTATCTTACCATTTACTGACAGAGAAGTTGTGTTATCTCAAAGAAAAACACTAATGGTGGATGCTTTAAAGGGATAGTTTAAATATACTGAAGTGGAGTTGTGTGAGAAACCTCTTTATGGTTGATGTATTACCTACAGTAGATGGTGTTGACATCCCATCCAGTTGTAGAAGCAGCAGGAGAATTGGCACAGAGGCTAAGCAGTGTACTTCTGTGGACTCGGTCAGCAGTAAAAAGTATTTTAAGAAAGGCCAACAATCATTAGGTCAAGTGTATGCAATATTTAAAAAACTGAAATTCCTGACAAAACTGAAGCTCTATGTCATGCTCTTCAAAGATCTGTCTGATGATGGGGTGTAATGGTGAAAATACTGTAAGTACAGTGCACACTAATGTTTTTTTTTTCCATCAGTTTTTAATTAATTTGTTCATATGGCTAAATGTTTTGCTGCAGACTCTGGCCACATCAGTGCATTGCTTAGCAGTTGTGCCAGCACTCGTCTCTGTATCTTAAAATTGGAGGCATGTCAATTGCCAACAACTGTAGGTTGCTTAATATGCTTAATACACTTACTATAGTACCTCATACTGTCCAACAACACAGTGAATACAGCCAACTAACCCTTTAAAGTAGCCACAAATATCTACAACTAAAACTGAATACAGGATAGTATTTTTTTGTTTGGTTGTGTTTTGTGTTTCATTTGCAGTAACTGTGGAAGTTTAAAGAGTGTGGTGTAGAAGAAAATACAAGATATCAGCTATTGAAGCACTACAGGTTAAAACATGGCAGACATCCTTATCCATGCACATATTTAAATTGCCCATGCACATTTAAAAATTGGAATACCATATGAAACCATATGTTGTGTATTTGATAACTGTTCCTTTCAAACAAATATTTATGAAACATATCAAACTCACAAGAACAGAAAGCATAATTCATATGCACTGAATGATTTGAAAACTGGAATTGTGAGAAATGTACTTTTGAAGATGTGTGTTTGACAGAGACCAATGAGTTACATGATGATGCTGAACTTGAAGATTGTGCTCTGATCTCCAAACCTGAGGACTTGCCAAAAGTTGTAGAACAGAAATTGGCATTTGTCTTATTAAAATTGGAAAATTGTTTATATGTACCAGCCTCTGCTGTTGATGAGCTGTTAAATGAGTGGCAGTGCTTGGTTAATTCTGCCCTGGTGCCTGTATCTAACAACATTCTTGTTGACCTCTTCAATAACCATAACTTGCAAGTTGATGAATTACTTATCAAAGAGCTAGGCCACACACTTTCTTCATCTGACCCGCTGTCAAAAGCTTTAGGACAGGAAGGGCCATTAGCCACTGCTTTTAAGTGGAAACAGTGTTACAAAGATCATTTTAACATTGTTGAACTAGTTGAGATTTTACTTGATGTAAAAGTTAAAAGGAGTTTTCAGTATGTTCCTTTGATAAAGTTTTTACAGCAGCTACTTGATCAAACTGATGTGCTGAGTAAGGTTATTGAAAAGAGAAGGCAGCAACAGAGAGTGACCAACAGCATTACAGATTTTGAGGATGGCCAGCACTTCAAGAATAATGATTTTCTATTAGGAGAGGAACTAAGGATCTCTGTCTGTCTATATGTAGATGATTGTATCCCCCTGGGAACTTCACGCAAATCACACAAACTCTGTGCTGTCCTGGCAGCCATTCCTCTTTGACCTCAGTATACCTGGCTCTCCTATGTAAAGGTGATGACGTATGAGCCACTGCTGCAAGGTCTTGATACCCTGGAACAGCATGGTGTTTTTGTCTGGCAGCTGGGTACGTTTGTGAAGGGAACGCTTCAGTGTGTTGTGGCAGACAACCTTGCAGCCCACAGAATAGCCGGCTTTGTTGAAAGTTTTTCAGGCCAGTATTTTTGTAGATTTTGCTCGGCTCAGCGGACAGAAACTCAGGTCATAGAGGTAAAATCAGGCGTATTTACTCTTAGAAACAAAGAGCTTCATCAACTACATGTACATAGTGCAGAGGAAAAGGGAGGTAATTGTTTTGGTGTGAAGAAAGCGTGTGTTTTCACAGAGAGACTTTCCCACTTCAGTGTCACATCAGGGTATCCCCCTGATGTTGTCCATGATCTTTTTGAGGGCATAGTCCCTGTTGAGCTTGCACACTGCTTGGGACTTCTTATTTCAAAGAAGCTGTTTACACTTGTTGACCTTAAGAAGTGCATTAAAAACTTTCAATACAAGTGGGGTGACAAAAGAAATCGCCCTCACCTGGTGCCACATAATTTTGCATGTCGCAAAACGATTGGTGGCAACGCACACGAAAATTGGTGTTGAGATGAGCCAGCCTAGAAAGTGATTCTAGACTTGAAAGATATTGTAGAAGTGGTTGTAGCACCTGTCCACTGTGAGGAGTCTGTGGCATATTTGGAATATAAAATCTCAGAGCACAGACAGAGATTCAAAGAAGTGTTTCCGGATCAGGGACTCCTGCCAAAACATCACTTTCTCGAACATAACTCAGAAATGATAAAGCTGTTCGGCCCTATTGTGATGTTTTGGACAATGCGTTTTGAGGCTAAGCACAGTTTTTTCATACAGGTTGTCAGGCACACAAAGTGTTTCAAGAACATTGCACTGCCTTTGGCAAATAGGCACCAGCTGATGATTGGCTATCACATGCATACAAAGAGTTATCAGAGATCAGACTCAAATGTAACAAGTGTCTCAACAATGCCCATAGATGTCATGAAAGAGGATATAGCACTTCATCGAAGTCAGAAGTACCCTGATCTCTCAACAGTGACACTGGCTCAGTGTGTCTCTACAAATGGCATAGAATACAGAGATGGGATGACTACTGTGCATGGATCAGTAGGTGGACTGGCTGAATTTGCGGAGATACTTCAAATGTGTGTCTTGGAAAGCACATTGATCTTCATATGGAGATAATTAGCTTCATGGTACAGGGAGCACTACAGAGCATTTGAGATCCAGTCATCCTCAGCAAGAGAGACTGTTGTGGCTGAGTTAACTGAACTGATGGACGACTATCCCCTGGTTGACTACCAGTGTGGAACCTGCAGAATGATCACCCTTAAAAGATACATACACATGTCTGGTAATTATTCTTGATTGTTATTTTACATTGACTGTCTTCATTGTCTTCATGGGAATACACAGTAAAATAATAACTCAAGATAACTTAGCAAAGACAAATGATTTTATAGACAAACTTGAGTATCACTTCACATGTGACTAAAGTAGAACAAGGATTTTTGTGGCCCTACACTCAAAGTGATTTACCTGCTAAGTGCTTCATCTACAATTAGCCCTTGCCTCTCTTCAGTGGAAACCAGCCAGGATGAGGTCACTTCCATTTCATCTGTGGACACTGACATCCTCTGGTCTTCTGATTCATCGTCATCATCCCTCCGATGTAAGCCTTGGTCAGACGTCTTTCCTGTGCCTGAATTTGTTTATGATGTAGAGCTCCAGCTCCAGCGTGCACATGGTGACTTTAAAAGTAATGGTACTCTCTTCAGTCCCAGTCCAAGAATGAAGTCTGACATTCTTGAATGTTTGGCATCACAGATCATCAAATACAAAGCTTATCCCTCCAGTAGCTGAGGCACTGGTGAAGAAACACCCATGTTTAAGGGAGCAAGGGTCTGTCACTGGTTTCTATGGGTGGAAGATAAGTTTGAAGTATAAAATGGCAAACTACCGCACAAAGATGCGCAACATTGGATGTGCAGAGCTGAATGTAAATTCCCTCAAGCGAAAACAAGATGATCAACGCACGTCCGCAAAACAAGTGAAGAAAGCCAGAAGAGCAGAGGTGAACTACTGTCCTCATTATCCAACAGGACAATCCCAGGACACCCTTGAGGAGGAGAGACTGTCACTATTGTCTGAAGTGACAGGAACAGCCAACAGGTGATCAAGGAGAAAATGGAAAAGACATGTGCTTACAGGCGGCATGAGGCGATTGCAGACAAGCCTTTCATTGCTGAGTCCAAAAGAAGATGGCCAGCTCTCTTCTAATACAAAAATCATAAAATCAGTAAAGAAAGAAACCAAAAAATAATCACATCTAAGGACGGAAATCAGACAATTTTGACTCCCCCCCCCCCCCTCCAAAGAAAAAAAAAGTGCACAAGTCATTTTATCAATTATCAGATTAATTGACAGTGAATTTAATAATCACATAATATTTACTGCTCTGATCTTCATCCAAAAGCGAAAACTAATTTTGAACATCTCTAGAAAAACGTTGTAAATTCGGTTGATTACTTGCACTAAAAGCGTGTGGTGGTCATTGGGACTGGGCTAGAGAATCATAAATGTGAACATGATTTATTTCTGAAAGGTCTTTTCATTGTGGAGAGATGTATTGCATTGATTTGCAATGACCCACACTACCTGTTTATGTGCCACCTTAATACAAGTCATTGATTCAGTTATCAGTCCTTGTTTTCAGTAAACCTGTATTCTGTTACTATACTGCATATAAGTCATAAAACATTTCATATAACAACTGTCATTGTTTTTGTTTTTTTTTGTCATTGTTAAATGTTTGTAGGTGGAAGCAGAGTTCGCTCGTATCACGCAGCAGCTGGATCCCCCCCCCCGGCTGATGACGAGGGGAGGAGCTGCAGGACAAAAAACAAGGAATATCATGGCAGACTTGGCTACGCTGTGGTTTGCTAACAAATTTTTGCTCATCAAGGATATTTTTTTGTTCAGTTCTGTTATTTACTCTTGGTGTACAGACAACACTTGTAATACAGACATGTGACTGGTTGAAGGAATTCGACAGTGACACTTTGGTTGGCGAATGTGATAAATGACACAATGTGCAGACAGAGCCTCTGTGAATACGGATTATTCTGTAGTTTCTGTTCACTTTACTTGACTGCACTGCTGTAGTGTGTAGGCTCATAATCCTTAGTCTGAGCAGTGTTTCATAAAGTATCCAAAAGTATAGCCATTAAGAATTAGTAGCCTGAATACTTTGCTGGAACAGTCATAGATCTTTATAGATAATTGACTGAATATTGCATTATCGTCTCTCTTACTCATTCCACTTGTTCTCTGCTGTAGAATGATGCTGTTGAAACAAGAAGAGCCTGCATACTGAAAGCACCTATTGTTTACCTCAACGAAGACCCGGAGAACCTCATAAGAGAGTACATTGTAAGTATTTAGGCCTGAAAATGGGATTGCAGTTGTTTTTGGACAGGAGGTCTATAGCACAGAAGAGTGAGACTTCTGGCCGAGGGTACACACAGTTTTTAGGCCGGTTTGTTATTATGGATCCAAATGTGAGATATGTTGACAATAGCAAAAATATAGAAGATTCCCTGACATATTAACACTAACACTGACAATGAATATTCTAAATTCAGATTTTAAAGTTTAAAACAAACAAACAAAAAACAACAGAAATTTGATGGTGAGTGGGTACAGCTGCGTGCTGCTGGCCGAGTTATCGTGAGTCTGCGCTGCTGCACTGAAAGCATTGCATGACAGAGGTCTCACTGTTGTCACAGCGTGCAGTAAATGATGGCAGGGGAGGAAGCAGAGAGTACCCCCACTGTTTAAAATGATAAAACGTGCAGTGAAAGCGGCATCACAGGCCTGCAGCCACATGTGGTAAAAGGAAAATGGCCGACTTGTACAGGTGGGCAGGGTGTGCACATCTTATTTACTGAAGTACTGTACTTCAGTACAATTTTTTTAGGTGCTATTTTACTTGAGTATTTAAATTCACTATTCCATTAAAACTACATTAAATGTATTTTGAAATGATGAAAAATTGGAAGCTGGATAAATGTCTCAGCAAAGGATTTTTTTTTCTACTGTTTGTACCTGAAATTTTATTTGTTTTCTGATTTCTGAGGATGTTGAGGACAACCATGAGGCGATGGAACAGACCGTCTTGGGAATCTTCTCCATAAAGAAAGAAGGCACAGAGCCCACAGCTGACCTGGAAGATGTTGGTGTAATCATTGAAGGTGTGGAAGTGCTTCATGACCTCCATGACATTGGAAATGCACTCAACATTTTATTTGGCCTCATGTACTCACTGGACTTGAGCTACCCAAAAAACCTCTAATACACTTTTGAGGTTTTGCAAAAACTGGTGGAACTAGATGGCAACCACCTCTGAACAAAGGCCCAAGTGCTGAAAAACAAACTATTAAGTTAAGTTTTAAGGTGTTAATCACATTCATACTGCAAACTGTTTTTGCAATACACTTTCAACAAGTAAAACAAGGTCAAGCTTTGATGTTTGAGATCTTTGATGTTTCTGCATTGATGGAGTTGAAATATAAGGGTTGTGATTTTCTATAGTCTTATTGTTAACAAATACAGCCAAGAGGGCCAGAAGTGACAGATTTTTGTGTCATCTAATACAATAAACTGAGTTCATATAATTCAGTTTTGACCAGTTTGGTTAATGCTGCTGTGTTTGAATGCCAATAAATTGGTTTTTCATGAAATTAAGGTACAGTGTTTTGAATTTACTTAACTACAGTGTGTGGGAATTGACATAAGAGGAGTTAGTAAGTTCTACTTAATTACTATCATTATCACAAAGAAATCTATTTTAGTACTTAAGTTGGTTAAGTTGTATGTACAAGGTGTGATTTAGTTGATCTAAGTAAATACAGTTGAGTAACAGTTATACTTACATAAGTGATTTAAGTTAGTGTAATGAAATACCTTTCTGTTAGTATTAATCAACACATCGAATTAAGGTAAATGAAACAGCATTATGTAGGATCTATGTTTCTGTTGAGTTAGCTCGACACTGACCTCTCAATTAAGACCAACTTCACCAGATAATGTTGAAATGAGTTGATACAGTTTTGTTGGTTTCACTTAAGTTGGTTGTTTTTATTTTAATAATATTTAATTAGCTGTAGTTTAGTGGAAATTGTTGACATAAGTGTATTAAGTAAATTCAACAAATTATTTTTTGAGTGAACCTTGAACTTGAAATGCCAAAAGCTGCAGTTCCTCCAATGACCACTTGCTCCATTACACAGCGCCATGACAGGACAGCCGACTTTGGTAAGAGGAAAGGAGGGGGACTGTGTGTATGTCAACAACAACTGGTGCATTAATGCAGTGACCGTAGACAGTCACTGCTCCTCGGACATGGAGCATGTGACTGTCAAGTGCAGGCAAAAGAGCAACTATCCTGATGCCGTGCACATCATAGCAGTGAACTTTAACCAGGCAGATTTGAAGTCAGTGATCCCAAGAGATCCAGCATCTTACCAACTTGAAGACCAACCTCGGAGCTGCAGAAGGTGGAATCTCACTGGCAGAGGAGCTGAACCACCTCATTGCCTGCTTTGAGCCGGAGTCCAGTCAGAGGCACCTATAACATTCTCCACGGCCTGTGTCAGCCTCACGCTCACTGTGGAGGAGCATGAGGTGAGGCGGACACGGCGGGCCATCAACCCAAGGAAGGCTGCCACACCCGATGGCATACCTGGACCTGTGCTGAGAGACTGCAGGGACCAGCTGGTGGCAGGCTTCATCAGGATATTCACACAGTCCCAGTCCACTCTTCCATTCTGTTCTATTCTTGAGGCTGGCTCCAAAGTCAATGCATTTAACCCCCATGTTAAAATGTCCAACTTTCCAACAGAAGAAAACATATTTACAGCCTGGTACAAACATGGTTTTGGTCTCTTAAGCTAATTTTTGCTTACAAGTCACTCTTTTAAAATTCACCAAGGCTAAAATGATGCTTAATTAAGGGCTCAGCCACCTTGATTGACAGCTGCCTGCTGGCTGTTCACTCCAAACAGAGCTCACTCAGGCAGTGAACTTCAGCTGTGCTCGTGGTGTTTCTGCCTTTTGGATCATTTTTCATGTCAATACCATCCAAATAGCATAGCTGCTGTGCAGTTAAGTGTACTAACAGAGTGTCAGCAGTTGGTGTCCGATCACTTGCATCTTTGATGGCATTTGCTCTTCCATCCGCTTTTCATCAGCTGTTAGCACGTTGCTATAGGCTGGAGAGTTGTCCTGCAAACCCTCCATCCCCTGCCAGGCCTGGTCCAATTTATTCAACTGGTTAAGATTTACCATCTCCGCAGAGTCACTCCTCTCTCTCTCTCTCTCACACACACAGACAAATACTGACTGTACTACTGAGGGGGCCACTGTATGAAGAAAAATACACCCAGTGCAAGTGTGTATGTGTGTGTGTGTGTGTGTGTGAGTGAGAGAGAGAGACTGTGTGTGTGTGCAGTGTGTATGTGTGAGTGTGAGAGAGAGAGACAAAAAGAGAGAGGGAGGGACTGCGTGTGTGTGTGAGAGAGAGAGAGACTGTGTGCAGTGTGTGTGTGTGAGAGAGAGAGAGAGAGACTGTGTGTGTGCAGTGTGTATGTGTGAGTGTGAGAGCGAGAGAGAGAGACAAAAAGAGAGAGGGAGGGATTGTGTGTGTGTGTGTGTGTGTGTGTGTACAGTCGTTAATCTCTCTTTTTTTCCTTGAGAAGCTGAAGGTGAGCCCAGTCCTTCTGGTTTGCATTACCACCTGCCAAGAAGCACCGCCCATATCTCATTGACCAGGGTTTACAACACACACACATATATGTGTGTTTGTGTGTGTGTGTGCATAAACGTGTTTAATGCCCTTCAACATTGTCTGTCTTCAGCCAACAATGCACTGCTGCTGTGGCATCACACACACTTTTTCTTTATTCCAGCACTGGATGCACATGGACAAAGTGTTCCGCTCAGGGATCTCTCTTGTTGAACCTTAAATATTTATTTAAATGACATTACAGAGGAAATCAGCTTCAGAGGAATTAAATGATGACGAAAAAGAAAGCAAATGAAAAACAATGCAGTGAAATGACACTTGATATCACTTTCCTTTCATGAAATCAATTCTATGTATCTAAATACTATTTATTCATTTATTATTTTTTTTTTTTATTTTACGAATCATGCACTTAAATAATCGACTGGTCCTGCAGTGAAACATGTCAGTCGATCTCTACTCCATGGCAGCTTCTACAGTTTTATATTATTATTTATTATTATTATTATTATTATACTTTATTAGTAAAATGTGTCAAAAGTGAACTATTAAACTCCTCATGTTGATTGGAGTGGCAATCAGTGGCAGAGAAGAGGGTGTTCATGATATTTTGTCCTCTTTGCACTATTGTAATATTGGATCTCAGTCACACTATTGTCCTGCTTGGCCACATTAAAACCCCATGTTCCTCCACTGTCATCATCCTGTCATCCTGTCCAACAGCACTCTGTCAGTCTCCACATTTCTGCTCCATCTACTGGGTCGTCCTCTCAACACATCACTCATTCTTTCCTAACATTAACACCCCACTGCTCTTTTTTCAGCTCTCTCTATCTCTCTCTCTCTCACACACACACACAGACACGTCTGGCAATGACCTGGCTGTTTCGCTTCCATGACAGCAGGGGGACGAAGAGAGCAGGGTGGAGATGGGATGATGTTCCCCCACCCCCACTCACATACAGGCAGCTATTCTCACAGCTGCTCATTCATACCAACTGCTCTGTTGTTAACATGTTCCCATCACACAAAGTGACACGCAGTGGAAAAAAGCATACATTAACATACAGACAGGGAGTGATGCATTCATGCACATCAATGAATGCGTGCTCACACACACACATAGAAAAGTAGGTGATGGTACTGAATATAATCAGGGAGCAGCTATCAGTCACAGTGCCCTTCATCTTCACTGTGTGTGTGTGTGTGTGTGAGTTAGGAATTGGCACTGCACCAACCTGGCTCATTATACACTCACTAACAAACCAGCGCACGCACACACACACACACACACACACACACACACACACACACACACACACACACACACACACACACACACACACACACACTGGTGGTGACACACAAAGCAATGTCAAAAAGACACAGAGGAACAACTGTCACCATTTCCATTCATGTAGTCAAGCCACACACACATGCATGTAGATACAGGTTTCACATGGTGTAATAAACATATAGCCAGTGCTGAAGAAAGGAGAATGGTCAGTATATCTTTACCTGTGCCCTCATATATGCTGATGTATGTGTGTGTGTGTGAGTGTGTTTGTGCATAGTTGGACTGCTGCTGAAGATGTTAGCTTCAGTCAGACAGATGGTGGCACTGACACGCTGTTCACAGAGCAGTGAACAGGTAAAGTATAAGCCGTTGTCATATAGCCTATTTTTACCCACTTTCTAATACATTTGTTTCTTTTAAAGTCCCTCAACAGTGGTGTCATCGTGTTCCCCAATACCACAAACCAGGAGTGTCTTTGATCATGTAGCCATACACAGACCAACCTCTGCTCGGTGTCATCTGTGCACGGTCACATTTATGGTCGAAAACTGAGGAAATATAATCGGCAACAACATTTTTTTCCACGACAAAGATGACATGAATCTTACTTCATTTAACCATAAACATGATATCTTTAAACAATATCAGTGACAAAAACATTTAGAGCTAAAAAATATGACACATCTTATATATTTGTTTTTGATGATCCAGCTCACATTCTTGGCCAGCTAAACTGGATAACCTCTTGCTTAAAAGAATTATGTTTAGTTTACAGTGTTAGACGTGCTAGTCATGCTAAAGCATACACAATACAATTGTTTCACACATTTGATAGTCAGGTCTTGTCGATTTTGAATGGCTCAGCTTTGTGTGTAGAAAATTGGTTTTGGGCTTGAATAAAAAGTGCTGGTCAGCAGCCAGCTGTCTGCTGCTGGCTTGTGTTGTATGCACAAACGTTACAAATATTTTCTTTCTAAATTTATGTACTGACTATTCTAAGCACAGACCAGACACCCACCCTGCACAGCCGCATTCTTAATCAGCTCGTCAGTCTTTGGCTAAATCCTATTCATGAAATCATTAACATGCAGAACAGTTTTTTTCAACTAATCTTTCAATGACTAAAACATCCTGAACATTACTGGCAGCTACAAAGCCCACCAGCATCTCCACTCTGCATCGCCTGCGGACTTGCTACAAACACAGACAGTGTGATGTGAGACAGAATAGGAGAACCTTCAGCTGCTTTTCAAAGGTCTCATTAAACTCCACACAATGAGAACTTGTTTTAGTACAGCACCAGGGACAGCCAGTAAGCCCTGGTCAGTAAACCTCAGGGACCTACTAGTGATATAAAGCTGGAGCAGGAACCTGACCATGCAGGGCTCTATATGTGGAATCCAAAACCCTAAATATGAATCCTCAACTTGATGGGAAGTCAACGAATAGAAGATAAGATGGATGTGATGTGACTCATCTGATTCATCCTGTTGGACCTGGTCAACAGTCTCACAGCAGCATTCTGGACATATGTAGATGATCATGGGTTATTAAATGAATGGATACAGGTGGAGGAGAGAGAGAAGGTGAGTGAAGCTCAGTGCATCATGGGAAGTCCCCCAGCAGTCTAAGCCTATAGCAGCAGAACTAAGGGATGGTTGAGGGCTCACCTGGACCAACCCTAACTATAAGCTTTGTCAAAGAGGAAGGTTTGAAGCTTACTCTTAAATGTGGATTTGATGTCTGCCTCCCGAACCCAGACTGGGATCTGGTTCCACAGGAGAGGAGCTTGATGACTGAAGGCTCTGGCTCCACATCTATTTTTGGAGACTCTGGGAACCAATAGAAATCCTGCATTCTGGGAGCATAGTGCTGTTACAGTGTTACAGCCGCTTGTGTGTGCTGGCATGTTTTTTGGCTTGTGTTTTGGATTAATCTTTCAGACATTTGACCTCTGATTTTGTGTGAAGGATCTTGTATCAAAGATATACTCTGCAAATCTGACTGGTATTGACAACCGCCCGGACTGCGACGGGAGACCCGGTGACAAGTTTCGTGGCTAAGTCAGCAGCTGGTGTCCCTGACAGGCCGGCACTGAATGAGCAATGCCACCAAGGAAGACCCTGACGGTGGAGGAAGCCGACGATATTAAGAAGTTGCTCGACTTTCTGTCGGAGGAGATGTCTGCTGTCAGGCTGCAGCAGAAATCCATTCTGGATCTGGTGGCGGAAGTCAAAGACCTGCGGCTGCAAAATGCGGAAAAGGACAGGAGGATTTCTTTCCTAGAGAGCAGAGTTGCCGACCTGAAGCAGTACACCAGGATGAATGATGTCATCATCAGCGGGCTCAAGATAAAGCCACAGTCCTACGCTCGGGCAGTGAGCTCCGACAATACGGGGGCAGCTGCTGAGTCTGTGTCGGACTCAGTGGAGCAACAGGTGGCTGCGTTCCTGCTGTCAAACAGGATAGATGTGGACACCAACACCATCGAGGCACGCCACCCCCTGCCCCGGAGAAGCAACACCGACCAACCAGCTATAATAATGAGGTTTGTTAACAGAAAACACAAAGCTGCTCTGCTGAAACAAGGGAGGAAACTGAAGGGGTCAGATGTCTATATTAATGAACACCTGACAAAACGTAATGCCGACATAGCCAGGAAAGCTCGGCTACTGAAGAAGCAAAAGAAAATACAAAACACATGGACCACAAACTGCAAAATATTCATGAAACTAAACGGAACGCCAGAGGAAGCCAAGGTGATGGTGATCAGAAACATGGAGGAGCTGGACAGGCTTCAGTAGACAGAGGTACTGACGGAGAGATAATGGGCACACGCCAGAATTCACCACACACAGGTATGTCACACGCTGCCAGAGATCGTCCACCTGATGATAATAACTGTGGACAAAGAACTCCTGATTATGATAAACTGGAACTGAAAACATTTGAATACACAGACTACAACTCCCAAGACATGGAACATGATATCGACCCTGAAAATAACTTCTTCTTTAATACTCATGACAGCTGCTGCTATTACACAGATGAACAATACAACAAAGACATTGAGATGAAGCAAAAACTATCAGTCATTCATTTCAACAGCAGAAGCCTGTATGTAAACTTTTAAGTATTCCTTTATGTTGTCAATCAGTTCTCACAACCATTCAACATCATCGCCATATCAGAAACCTGGATCAACCCTGAGAAAGGGGTGGACTTTGCACTATATGGTGATGAACTTCATTATAGAAGCAGAGAGAAGAAAAGTGGAGGAGGAGTGGCTATATATGTGGACAAAAACTTTAGCTACAAAGTAATTGGGTGTATGACAACTGCAATTGAAAATTTACTAGAGTGTTTAACTATAGAAATATGTTTGGAAAAGAAGAAGAATATAATTGTTAGCTGCATTTATAGAACACCAGGATCTAACATTGAAAATTTTAAGGACTGGATGGAAGAAATGTTTACTATGTCAAGTCAAAAAGTCCTGTTCATCTGTGGGGATTTCAACACAGACCTGCTAAATCCAAATAATCACAAACCAACTATAGAATTTCTCAATACAATGTACAGCTTAGGCCTCTATCCGAAGATCACCAGACCCAGCAGAATCACATCACATTGTGCTACCTTGATCGATAATATCTTTACAAATGTTACAGACAGAAAAGCAGTAAGTGGATTATTGATCAATGATATCAGTGACCATCTGCCAGTATTTACAATTTTTGATAATAACTTCAAAATAGAGAGACAAGACAATAGACCCTTGTACAAACGTATTAGGACAGAGGAGTCAATAAAGGAATTATAGAAGGATTTAGCAAAACAAAATTGGGAAGCATTATATAAAGAGAACAACATTGATAAAGCATATGAAATATTTATAACAGTATTCAAAGTATTATATGATAAACATTGTCCAATGAAGGCAATTATTAAAAAACGAAACTATTCAAATTGCCCGTGGATCACTAAAGGCTTGCAAAATGCCTGTAAAAAGAAGAATATACTATATAGGGAGTTCATAAAACACAGAACCAAAGAGGCAGAGAATAAATATAAAAAATATAAAAACAAGCTAATTAATGTTAAGCGGATAAGTAAATAAGAATACTATAGTAAATTATTAGAACATAACAAAAATAACATTAAAGGAGTATGGAATATATTGAACAATGTAATTCGTAAGGGTCCTAGCCAAAACACTTATCCCAAGTATTTTGTTGACAATGATATGACTATTAACGATATGGGTGATATTGTAAATGGCTTCAATAAATTCTTTGTAAATGTTGGTCCAAAACTGGCAGGAAAAATCCCTGACCCACTGACATCTGTAGAGGGGAACAATGGCTTTATTGAAAGGAATCCAAATTCCATGTTTCTCACAGCAGTGGATGAGAGGGAGGTTGTACAGACTGTTCATAACTGCAAAAACAGAACTTCAACTGACTGTAATGACATTGATGTGACAATGGTTAAAAATGTAATCGAGGGAATTTCTAAACCACTTACATACATCTGTAACTTATCATTCCAAACTGGTACATTTCCAAGTAAAATGAAAATCGCCAAGGTTATACCGCTGTTCAAAACTGGGGACAAACACCATTTCACAAATTACAGGCCTGTTTCTCTTCTCCCTCAATTCTCCAAAATCTTAGAAAAGCTGTTTGTCAGCAGATTAAACAAATTCATTGATAAGCACAAGTTATTATCAGACTGCCAGTATGGATTCAAACCAAACAGGTCAACAGCCTTAGCAGTTACTGAATTAATTGAAGAAACCACGAATGCAACTGACTGCAAAAAATATGCTATTGGGATATTTATTGATCTAAAGAAAGCATTCGATACAATTAATTTTGAAATATTAATAAATTGGACAGGTACGGTATCAGGGGGGTGGTCTTAAACTGGATGAGAAGCTATTTAAAGAACAGGCACCAGTTTGTGAAAATGGGTGAGTATGAGTCATCATGTTTGGACATTGCTTGTGGTGTTCGCCAGGGGTCAGTATTGGGTCCAATTTTGTTTTTGCTTTACATTAATGATTTATGTAATGTATCACAAATATTAAAATTGATCCTATTTGCAGATGACACAAATGTCTTCTGTATTGAAGAGAATTTGCAGCAGCTTCTGGAGGTAATCACACTGGAAATGACTAAATTAAAAAACTGGTTTGACAATAATAAATTATCGCTAAATTTAAGTAAAACAAAGATGATGTTATTTGGAAACAGTAGAACAACCAATCAGGTAGAACTCAAGATAGATGGTGTCAACACTGAAAGAGTAGAGTGTTGATAGACCACAAAATCTGCTGGAAACCTCATATAAAACATGTCCAATCAAAACTCCCAAGAAGCATCTCAGTCTTGAGCAGAGCAAAACACGTACTGGATCATAAATCACTGCACATCCTCTACTGCTCCCTGGTCTTACCGTATCTAAATTACTGTGTGGAAGTCTGGGGCAACACCTACAAAAGCTCATTGCAACCACTATTCATACTGCAGAAAAGAGCCATACGAATAGTTCATAAAGCAGGATACCAAGATCACACCAACTCATTATTTTTACATTCCCATGCCTTAAAGTTATTTGACCTGATAGAATACCAAACTGCACAAATAATGTATAAAGCAAAGAACAAGCTACTTCCATATAATATACAGAAACAGTTTTCTCAGGGAGAGGGGGGTTACAGCTTGAAGGAAGGAAATGATTTTAAAATTCCAAAAATCCGCGCAACAAGTAAAAGCAAGTGCATTTCAGTTACAGGTGTGAAATTGTGGAACAGCATGAACATGGAACTGAAGCAATGTCCAAACATGAACCAGTTTAAAAAGCAGTATAAAGACTTCAAAAAGGTACAGGGATGAGGAGGGTTTTTATACAAAGAAGTGTGAAAGACTGTGTGTAATTTCAGTCGCATAATTAAATAATGTTCAATGTTTGAAATATAGAGAAGGGGTAGGATTAAATAAGTGTATACTTCTTCCTACTCCTTTTCAGGCATGTAAATATGTACGAATTGAGGCAACAATGAAACGCAGCTCTTACTTTGCTTGCCTAATTGTCTTGCAACATGGATGTGCTGCTTGTTTTGTTTTGTTTTTTTTGGTTGTTGTTTTCACATGTCTGAAATAAAAGGCTTCACACATATATTTGTTTAAATGGTATTGGATTTCCACCAGTCTTGAAGGAGTTCCCAGAAGTGCTGAGCACTTGTTGGCTGCTTTTCCTTCACTCTGTGGTCCAACTGATCCCAAACCATCTCACCTGGGTTTAGGTCAGGAGATTGTGGAGGCCAGGTTACTGACGCAGCACTCCATCTCTCACCCTCTTGGTCAAATAGCCCTTACATAGACCACTTGTTATGGTCTGGGTTTTTGTGGTTGGTTTTCTGTCTTTTGTTGTGTATTTTTCCTCCCCTCCTTCTTTTTTTCAGTGTCTGTGGCTGGAGGCGTGGCCGGTGTGACTCACTTCCTCCTCTGAGTCCTGGCAGATGAGGCACGCCTGTTCTCAATTGTCATCAACTCACTTTCTACATAAACCTGGCCCTGACTCCACTCCTGCACCAGACTCATCCGTCTCATGCTGTAGAGTCCAGTGCTTGTGCTTCTCCTGCGATTTTTTTTCCCTGGAAGAAGTAGTTTGCCACATGTTGCTCACTTTGTGTCTTTTTCCAGTGTGTGTGCCTCATTGCCACCCTGCCTCCAGTCACCTCCAGTTTTTTGCAGCTTGTTCTTCATTAGACACTTTTCAAAGCACCAGTCCATTTCTGTTTCTGCCTAAGTTGGTCCAAACCTAAAAGCCACCACCACACTGCTCACCTTTTCTGCACCTCACAAAGACAAAAAAAATCTCAAATTTGGACTCATCAGACTAAAGTACAGATTTTCTCATGGTTTAATGTCCATCCCTTGTGTTTCTTTGCAGCAGTTCAATCATGAAGGCCTGATTCATGAAGTCTCCTCTGAACAGTTGATGTTGTCTGCTATTTGAACTCTGAAGCATTTATGTGGGCTCTAATCTGAGGTGCTGCTAATTTGTGGTTTCTGAGGCTGGTTACACTAATGAACTTATCCTCTGCAGCATAGGTAACTCTTGGTCTTCCTTTCCTGGGGTGGCCCTCATGAGAGCCACTTTCATCATAGCATTTAATGGTTCTTGCAACTGGACTTGAAGATGCATTTAAAGGTCTTAAAATTTTCCCTTAGGCCAACATTTCTCTTTACTTAGTGGAGTGTTTCTTATAGATCTGAAAGAAAACCATTCCAGGTGACTACCTAATGAAGCTGATCGAGCATCATGCAAAGCTGTAGTCAAAGCAAAGGGTGGCTACTTTGACGAATCTACAATATACAACACTCATCTAACACTTTGTTTACTACATACTTCCTTATGTGTTCCCTCATAGTCTTCAATATTAACTCACAAAGTAAAAACTAACAAAAATAAAGAAAAAAACATTGAATGAAAAGGTGTGTCCAAACTTATCTGGGACTGTATGCTGTGTGTCCTGGGGCCTCATGTACAAAAGGTGCGTACGCACAAAAAAGTGGCGTACGCCCTTTTTCACGGCAACGTTCAGATGTATCAAGAGTGAAATGAGCGTGGAAATGTGCGGTGCTTCACGCCAACTTCATGGCTGGCGTACGCACATTTCCACAGCTGTGGATCCTTTGGCGACACTTAGAGGTGATGCTGGGAAACTGTTGTAATACATAATTGGGAATACAATTAATCATCGGACTGAGTGATGTGTATATCAGAGACACGTGAACCATTAATACTGATGAAAAATTAACATATGCAGGTGTCTGCAATTACATGAGTGGATTCAAAAGTGTGCGTAAAGTGGGGCAAAAAATACCGTTATGGCTGCGTTAGCACTGGAAGACATTGCAAATGGTGCAGTAAGAAGAGAGCGTGTCTACAGAGACAGAAGATTTGCTGGCACACGATGACAGCGGGCTCATCAGCCACTTCAGGCTCCTGAGGGCAATCCTCCTGGAACTGTGCGCCGAGCTGCAGCCGGCCTCGGAGCGCAACACGGCGAGGAGCCATGCGCTGCCTGTGCCCATACAGGTGCTGACCACACTGGGGTGCCTGGGAACCGGGACCAGAGGGAGCTGGGAGGGAATGTGTCAGTCGACCCTGAGCCATGCCGGCCATCAGCCGGCAAGTCAGCAAGTCAGCCATTTATATCAGATTCCCATCATGCAGCTGAACAGGTCGACATTAAAGCGCAGTTTGCAGCGAGAGCCGGTTTCTCTAATGTAATTAGAGCTATTGACTTCACATACATTGTGATAAAGGCGCCATCACATGATGAATTTGTATATGTAAACAGAAAACATTTCCATTCAATAAATGTACAGATCATATGTGATGCGAAAATGACATTAACTAACAATGTGGTGAGGTGGCCTGGTTCAAGGCACGACTCCTACATTCTGAGTAACAGCATGGTTGGGCACAGACTACAAGCTGGCACTGTGCGTGATGGGTGAACTCTTGGTGAATACATTTATTTGTGTCATTGTTCAAATATTAGTCCACATAATGCGCATTGGGTATGTGTGCCCCCACATTCTGTCCCGTCTTCACAGCATCATACTAGTCACTGGTTAAAGTTAGTGACTTACTGTTTATTGCTTGTTGTTACGGGCCGAGTGCCTGGGCTTGTGTATGTGTGATGTGTTGTGTATGGGGGTGTCTCTTTCTGAGAGGTGCGGCCCCATGTGAGGAGAGGTGAGGTGTAGCGTGGTGGCAAGGCGTGGAGAGAGCGAGAAACGGCGAGTGAGAGAGGTGGTGTGGTTGGTAGTTTGTGACACTTCTGAAATGCGGAATCACTAGATAGGACATTGACTCTTGCAAGAAATGCTGTAGTATCGTGAGAACGTGCGACGCGCAAAAATCACACTGGCTGGTATAGCTTGCAAACAAACACAGTTTACGTAAAATCTGCAATCTCTACAAGGTATACAAAGAGAAAAAACAAAGAGGAAGATAAGTAGAAACCTGGAGGGGCTTGAAGATCTGGAAGATTACATCGAGGAATCATACAGCCGTTTCGTCATGGGGAAATCCTCCAGGACGCCGAAGACGACCCGGACCGAAGACTCCCCTGGTCTCTCCACCAGGTAATGACATCAAAGACGTCCTGGAATCAATCGACCAGAGGCTGCTTGGTTTCGACGGCCGTCTCGCCCCGTCTTTAGAGTTCAGCCAGCAACAGGTTGCCAATCTCGCTTCGGAGAATGCGGAGCTCCGGGAGACGGTGAAGTCACTCGCTGAAGGAGTCTCGGGGCTCTCCCAGGAAAACAAAAAACTGAAGGAATCTATTCTAGACATCCAGGCTAGAAGCATGAGGGACAACCTGGTGTTCGCCGGATTCCGGAGCGGGCGGAGGAAGATCCGGAGGAGACGGTGAGGAGTTTTCTGCAGCAGCAGCTCAAGCTTCCTCTGGACACGGTGAGGGACATCACCTTCCACCGCGTCCACTGCATGGGAGGCAGGAGGCAGGACAGTCGGTGCCCTAGACCCATCGTGGCAAAATTTGAACACTACAAGCAGCTCAAGGGAACCAACTACAGCATGAACGATCAGTTCCCGAAGGAGATCCTGGACCGGCGCAGGGCCCTCTTCCCTCTACGTAAAAAGTTCATAAACGAGGGATGCTGAGCTGTCATCACGGTGGATAAGCTGTATGTTAACGGCCAGCTGTACCGCGATCAGGAAGCCACCCCCTGGCTGTTTTCATGTACGGTAACTCTTTTTCTCAGTCACACCTCTTTCTCTCCAAACACTCCTTCTCTCAAACCATCATGTAAATCACAGTAAATTTACCAATTCATTGCTGTATTACGTAGCGCGCGCGTCGCTAGTTTAGAGCAGAAAACTACTGTTGTTTATGTTTGTTTACTTGTCACTTCCTCTTTTCTGTGCACCTATCCCCCCTCTGTGTTCCTGTCTGCACTGTATGGTTACAGTTAAGTCACTTTACTACCTGGGTTATACCACCATCCACAATACATATACATACAGCTATGGAAGCTGAATTGGAACAGAAAATCAAAGTCCTGGAAGCTAAATATGCTGACTCACAGGAGGAGCACATCCTGTGTAACTTAAGACAACTTAAGCTTGAATTAAAAGAAATTACAGATGAAAAGACCCAGTTCGCTGCACGGTGGCTCAGTGGTTAGCACCGTTGCCTTACAGCAAGAATATCACCGGTTCGCGTCCCGGTCAGGGCACTTGGGATCTTTCTGTGTGGAGTTTGCATGTTCTCCCTGTGCAGCGTGGGTTCTCACCGGGTACTCCGGCTTCCTCCCACAGTCCAAAAACATGCTGAGGTTGATTGAGTAATCTAAATTGCCCGTAGGTGTAAATGTGAGTGTGAGTGCTTGTTCGTCTATGTGTTGTTTGTCTATATGTGCCCTGTGACAGACTGGCGACCTGTCCAGGGTGTCCCCTGCCTTCGCCCGAAGTCGGCTGGGATAGGCTCCAGCCCCTCCGTGACCCTGCAAAGGAGTAAGCGATAGATAATGGATGGATGGAAGACCCAGTTCCAATTGCAGAGATTACACTTGAAGTACTTTGAACATGGCAACAAATCTGGCAGTTTTCTGGCTAACCAGCTAAAACTCAATAAGGAAAAAAGTATTATTTCCTCCATCAAGGACTCAGCTGGTAATATAACCCATGTCGCTGAGGAAATAAATGAAATATTTAAAGACTTTTATAAAAAATTATATACACCACAGATAGATCCACCTTTCTCGCATTTCTTGAAACCATAAATCTACCTAAACTGACCAAGGACCAAGTCTCTAACTTGGACTCCCCTATCTCAGTGGCTGAATTACAAAAAGCCCTACAGCATATGCCAAGCGGGAAAGCCCCAGGGCCAGATGGTTTCCCGGCTGAGTTCTACAAAGAATTTTGGTCATTGCTAGCTCCAGTACTCTATAGAAAGTTTTGGAAATGAAAGAAAATTGCTTTCTCCCGACAAACCTGAACACTGCTACCATCAGTCTCCTGCTCAAACCTGATAAAGACCCAACACTTCCATCTAGTTACTGCCCAATCTCACTCATAAATGCAGATTTAAAAAATTTAAATAATCTGAAAAGTCTTAGCAACTCGACTGGAAAAAAAATCACTTATTATCACTTATTTCTTGTCTCCTCTAAAATTCTCAATTGTCGCTCCCATGTTCTCAATCATCACTGTACCTGCATTTAGGAACTGGTAGGAACCGTTAAGTATTTTATATTTACTGATTATAAATTTAAATGAAACTGTAAATTATGTGAAGTTCCGGGCTGTATTTTAAACTCTTATCAAAAACATGCATCATTCTTGCTGCCATATGATCACTATAGGTGTTTAATCAAGTGCACAGAAAAGTAGCTGTGGTTTAGGAGGTAGAGCAGGGAGAGGCCTGTCTGCCCACATGTTGAAACATTCTTGCCAACTGCGTGTGTGCATGACTGGTACAGTGACCATAGTCAAGTGCTATATAAATGTA